>CM041784.1:45751465-45972820 GCA_023375725.1 Nephotettix cincticeps | reverse complement strand
ATACATAGACAAATATAATTAAAATGATGGTGGTGAATTTGTCTTTGTTGGCTTTGTCTTAGTTGCTAGTGAATTAATAGAAAGGAACTGAGAGGGTGAAAATCTTTATCCAGTATTAAATATCCCATTTAATTTGTGTTCAATTGCTTATGTTATATGGTAATGAAGTGTTTGATTTCCTCCTATTAGTGTTCATTTGATTCATTATTCTGAGTGTCTCCACAGCCTAAGAGTTTCTTATAACTAAGATGTTTTGAAAATGTAAAGTAACCAGAACACAAGTTTACATGTTTCACAATCACTTAAATCTTTAACAATTTGGTTCTTATACTTAGGTCTTATGTGACACCTATTGCGAACATACTCATTTCCATTACCTGTCTTAACAATATAGGATCTAGGCGTTACATTATATTTTACAATTTTATTTCTATCCCTACGAAAACGATCAGGATTTTGAACAAAAACATTTTCATTAGTCAAGTTTTTGCAAAGGGCGAGTTTTCCATCAAAAAATAACTTCTGCTTTTTTTGTCTACCAATTAATTAATAATTTACCTCTTTGTCAATTTTTGGTTTTAACTGAGATTTTCTAATTGGTAATATACCTCGTGTTTTGAGACTGAATAAAATTTGAGCAGGAGATGGAAGTTCTGAATTAATGGGAGCGTTCCTGTACTCCAACAACACAAGATCTGGGTCAACAAGGGTCAACAACAAGGGTCTGTACCCTCTAGGTTAGACTTTTTCAACAAATTTTTTATTGTTTGTATTTATTGTTTGCACGTTCGACCATCCCATTGGACTGTGAAAAATACAAGGGGCTGGTCTTTGTATGTTTAAAGTTCCAAGAAATAGAATTGAAAATATGAGAAATTAACTGAACTTTATTACCTGTTATGACTTCTTCACGAATTCCATGTCTGCTGAAAATTTGTTTCAACACTTTTATTACATACTGAGAAGTGGTTGTTGGAAGTTGAATTACTTCAGGATACTTGGAGAAATAATCTATAACTAAAACATACATTTTTTATCTAACTGAAACAGACCGATACCAATTTTTATCCATGGATAATCTGGAACTTTGTGTTGCATTAATGGCTCTTTGTGATTACTACTGGAATAGGTTAGACAAGTTTCACAACAATTAATCATGTTTACAATTTGAGTGTACATATTTGGCCAATATACAGAATCTTTAGCTTTTAACAATGTCTTATTTACTACAAGATGCGCTAAGTGTAACCTGTACACCATTTCTTTTCTGAGACGTTTAGGAATAACAATGGCATTATCTTTCAAGATCAAATTTTTAGGTTTATAGTAGGATAAGCTGTCTTTCACATTCCAATACTGCCTAATGATTTCAGGGAGATTTTTTATCTTTAGGCTATTCATTTAATAAGTAATACTTTAGCCGACTTAATTCTGAATCAGTGTTACCGTAGTTAAATGGGACAACTTTGACCCATTGGGTTGACAGTTGATCATGGGAAATATTAATACAGCCTACTACAGCACATACCTGAGCTTCTATGCTGTCATCTAAACAAAAATCATCTGTGTATGATTTCAGACATGAACGAGACAAAGCATCTAATACATACATAAATTTACCTTACTTATATATTAGTGTGAAATCATACTTTTGTAGTTTTAATAGCATACGCTGTAAGTGTGGAGGGCAATTGGCAAGATTTTTCTTAATGATAGAAACCAATGGTTTGTGGTCTGTTTCCACAACAAAATGCTTACCATATACATACTGGTAGAAATGTTCGACTCCAAAAAAGACGGCTAGTAATTCTTTTTAGATTTGGATGTATGATTGTTGTGTGGTATTGAGCGCTTTCAAGGCATAAGCCACTGGATGTCCCGCCTGTAAAATTATGAGAACAAAATTAAGGCTGAAAAAAACACCTAAAGAGACCAGAAATAAAGAAACACAAACCTTTGATGATAGTATAGGCCTACACCTACAGAACCATTCATCCTACATACTTTTTGAATTAGCCCAACTGAAGAATCGCCAGGACCAAATGCAGCATGCAATAGACCAAATTAAAAATCTGCGCACACCACCTGAGTCTAAACAGACTGCCCCACCAGAACAAAACACACCTCATCCTGATACTATTAAAAAGCTTCTTCACAAACCAAATCCCTCACCAAAAATGAAAGAGAACGAAGCTAAGAAGAATATTTTAGTGTATCGCTACAAGTAGAAATAAATAAAGCTCTTAAGACATCCCAAACAAATTAAATGGAACAATTGAATGACAATTTAATCACGCCAGGAAGTATTCAAATCCAGGCTAAAAAGAGTGGGGGAACCAGACAAACCTCGTCACAAAAACTGAACAATTCTCCTGTAACACAGGCCTTCAGCCCATGAACTGACCAGTCCATAGAGAGTGGGGGAACCAGACAAACCTGTCACAAAAACTGAACAACTCTCCTGTAATACAGGCCTTCAGCCCATGAACTGACCAGTCCATAGAGAGTGGGGGAACCAGACAAACCTGTCACAAAAACTGAACAACTCTCCTGTAACATAGGCTCATGGCTCAAAATGTGACCGGCCCTCAGAACAGAGTGGGGATATTAGATTAGCACCATCAAAACAATTGAATACTCCTGACACGCCAGTCATCAATAGTCACAAGATAGTCGTGGAAGCACAAAGTCAACAGTGTATGTCCAGGAAAGTATTTTTTAGTCAAACGCTTAAAGGAAAAACACAGTCAAACAAACATACAAAACCAGGATCTTAAACTCATTAAACATTAAACTCTCTTCATCCAGCAAACAGACTGATATAAAAATCACTGTGCTACATCAAAATATACAAGGACTAAAATAAATACTCTAACCCACCTTCTTGAAGAACTACTGCCAAAGGTGTTTGTTTGTTTGTTTATACTTACAGAACATTTACTTAAAGAGATCTTAAAAAACATTAAAATTTCTGGCTACATACTAGCTGCCTACTTTAGTAGAACTAAACATACTAAAGGAGGAGTAGCAATATATGTTGAAAAACCATAGCCCACATGACAGAGCCAATCCCTGTTAAAGAATACTGTGAAGAATTAATCTGTGAAATAGCTGTGATTAAGATATCATTGAACAAACAGCCGTTATACATAGCAGGAATTTATAGGCCTCCATCTGGTAATCTTAACCAAGCACTGGATCTTCTTTCAGAAACATTAGAACATACAAAAGCAGACAATCGTCTGCTGCTCCTATTAGGGGACATAAATATTGACTGCTTACAAACCGATGAAAAGAACAGACAACAAAAATATTCTGATCAGTCATAACATTTATAGGATGAACCTACATCCAACCAGAATAACGCCAGATTCATCCTCCTCAATTGACTGCATCTGTACAAACTTTCACTGCAAAGACATTGAAAGTAAGTTTTTCCACAGTGAACTGTCTGACCTTACTGGAAAACTATGTAACCCACCTATAAAATTCTACCCGTATAACACTACACAGACAAAGGGAATGAACCGAAATTACTGTCAGAACAACCTTGACACTCTTAACACCTTACTTCTGGAAGAAAACTGGAATGAAGTACACAATGCCCTTACCGTAGAAGAATCCTATAATGAATTCATCACAAAAGTTACCATGGCTCTTGACCAGGCATGTCTTTTAAAGAAAACAAGAACAAAAAAGAAAGTGAAAAATAAACATTTTGCACTACAATCAGGAGTATTTTTACCTCCTAAAGTAAAATTACCTCGAGAAACTTCTGAAATAACAAAAATCAAAAAATGAACAGAACAAATGTGACCTAGCTAAGGCGAAGAAGGATTATTACAGGAGACAGGAAATTAAGACAAGATGCGTCAACAAATTACATCAACAGAGCAGAGAATAAATCTAAAGCCTTCTGGAACATTATAAACAATGAACGTCAGCCCAAAAATGATGAACAAGCTTTCACACTTGAAATTGACGGACAGCATGAAAACAAACCACTTAAAATTGCAAAACCATTTAAATAATTTTTTCACCAGTGTAGCCAAGAAAACACTAAGAAAAAATCCTACACCCCCACAAATCTACATCCAGCACCAGTCACAAGTCATGATATAAACCATTTTAAACAGACAACCCAAATGGAGATACTCAATATTATCAAAAATCTCAAACAAAAAACCTCAGCAGCCACAGATAACAACTTTACAAAAATACTGAAGCATTGCAAAGAAACACTAACATAAACTCTCACAAGCATCATTAATAAGTCTTTCAGTCAAAAGTAATCTTCCCTGAGCTTTAAAACTTGCAAAAGTATACCCAAAACACAAAAAAGATAGTAAAACAATAGTCAGTAACTAAAAACCAATATCAATACTGCCAACTTTTTCAAAAATCCTGGAAAAAGTTGTTTTGAGAAGGATTGTGGACCATTGTGAAAATTTCAATCTGCCAACTTTATAAGACAACATGGCTTTATAAAGGGGAAATCAACCATGACAGCTCTGATCGACTTAGCAGACTACATAATTGACAGTCTCGAGGAGGAAAAACTTACAAGCTTTTTCCTTAACCTAAGCAAGCATTTGACTGCTTGAGCCATGACCTCATATTTCGCAAGTATATTAATATTACACAAGACAAATTAGGCATTTAAGGCTAAGATGTGGTTCAAAAGCTATCTTGAAGACTGGAAACAAATAGTAGAAATCACACCAACAAAAAATGGAGTTACAGAAAGAACTAGATCAAAACCTATGCCTCTGAATCAGGGAGTACCACAGGGATCTATATAAGAACCAATATTGTTTATACTCTTCACAAATGACATATCAGAATACCTGAGAAACTTTTGTATGATATCGATGTAAAATCTTTCACAGCACTGAACATGGCATACCAATATTGCCACTCTAACGACTTGGTGGTAAATCCAGGAAAAACAAGCCAACTGGCTTATGGAGATGTGAAGATGTACCAACAATACCTCATGTAGAAAGAAATACCCAGGCCAAGTATCTAGGAGTCCTAGTAGATGAAGGTCTTACCTGGTCACAGCATATATATAACCTCCTTCCTAAACTCAATTCATCACTTTATGTGATTAAATGTACAAAATCTATTAGCAACCTTTCTACTGCAAAAATAGCCTACCATTCTCTGTTTGAAACACATCACAGGTACATTGTTTGGGGAGGAACTTCAACAAGAAATCTTCAGAGAGTTTTTATACTGCAAAAGAGGGCTGTAAAAGCCTTAGCTGAGCTAAATTTCAGAGAAAGATTGAGAATTTCAGAAAGAAATTTATTTATATTGAATTTCAGAGTTTTTGCAAGCTTTCAAGACTCTGAAGATTATGACATTAGTAAATTTCTATATAAAAGAAGATCCTGTATGCCAATGGAAAAACGTTTACACAAAATAGACAGTTCTATGGATACAACACTCGACATGGTACAAGATACTGTCTCCCAGCTCACCATCTCACCCAATATGAAAAGAAACCCTCCTACATGGGCATAAGGCTGCATAACCTGCTGCCAGAAGAACTGAGATGCCACACCGAGAGATGAATGAAGACTTCACTAACAGAATGGCTGACAATCCATTCTATGCATTGACCGAGTTCATGGAAAGAAGACAATAAACTTTTTTTAACCATCCAGCAGACGCCATTTCAATACTTGATGTATTTTGAAAATAAAGCATATTTGTATTTGTATTTGTGGCCCCCAGGCCAACTGAGCTTGCATCCACAGACAAAACAATAGGTCTATTTATATCAAAATATGATAGAACAGGACTTTCTAAAATTAACATGAACCAGACAAATTCCAAATCCTTCTACAACAGGTTACGCAAAGGGTGTGTTACGACTGATAGGTTAGGTATAAATTTTCCAACCTAATTAACTAATCCAAGGAACCTCTCAAGTTCTTTTTTATTTGTCGGTGGTTGCATCCCTGTTATCAAAAGAACCTTTTCCTCATCTGGTGTGATACCAGATTTACTTATCTTATGACCAGGATATTTTACTTTAGGAATCACAAATTTACACTTAGTGAAATTTAACTTAAAATTTTCATCCTTTAATTTTGAGAGAACAATGCTTAATCGCTCATCATGTTTACGATTGCAACCATAAACCAAAATGTCATCGACATAAAAACTAACCCCTTCTATGTTTTCCAATACATTAGACATTTTGTCTTTGAAAACTTCACTAGATACATTTAAACCATATGGTAACCTTAAAAACTCGTATCTAACCAAAAGGCGTGTTTAAGGTACATAAGTCTGAACTCTCTTTACTTAACTTAAAGTGTAAGAAAGTGTCCTTAGTGTCTAAAATGCTAAATACAGTAGCACCTGCTAGCTTAGCACTGATATCTTCAAACGTTGTCATATGACAATGTTGCCTTTTAATGGTTGTTTATGTCTCTGGGACCAAGGCACAGAGGGAGGTCACCATCTTTTTCGTGAACAATGGTTAAAGAATTAACCCATTCAAGTGATAATCGACTTTGCTAACAATACCCTTACGTTCTAACTCACTAATTTTGACTTCAGTTTGCCTTGAAGAGCACAAAGTACTTTACGAGGTGGGTGTTACATCATCCCTTAACAAAATATTATATTCACTTTTCAACAACCCATTCCGTTAAAAACATCATAACACTCCATTATAATGGGATTACTGTTAGCATTGCTAACAGACTGATCAGATATTTCATTGATTCGCTTGACTAGGTTAAGCTTAGAACTGGTTTGAAGACCTAAAATACAAGGGCTTTTACTATTAGTTTAAAAAAACTCAACCAAATGATCATTACCTGTACAGTTATACTTAAAGGTTCATTTACCTAGGACTCTTTAGGTTTTTGGACAGTATAAGAAGTAAGATTAGCACCAGTAGGGATTAGGTTATTTTTATCTACCTCAAGCATTTCAATAACATCAGGGTAAATATTTGCAACACAGTATCCTAACAATTTATTTCAAATCGATGTCAGAATTACTTTTTGCACTTTCTAACAACCTTTTAACAAAGTTTTTGGCCGCGGAAGAACCCAATTATGACGTTTCCAATGATTTAAGGCTGAAATATGACAATCTCAAACCAAAGCGGCGGGAATCGGGGTTTTGGGTAGGGGGAAATCACTCTAATAAACTTATTTCACTCTTTAATAACATAATTAAGAATAAAAACACTGTGGAACACAGTTTTTCCGACGTTTTCTAACGTTTTTTGGCCAAAATAAGGCACCCTTCAGACATCCAGTTAACCTTGTTGTCTACAACAATCGAGGTTCTGAGCTGGTAGAAACAAGAAATATTTGGGAATCAGGGATATAAAATGTTAATTTTAGGGTAAACAGGATAGTCTTGTGATTTACAATTTGGAAGTGGAAAAGCTTATTTGATTGGAGATTTTAGGCGTAAGGTTAAGTTTATGCCAAAGATTTGTTATTCACTTTAAATTCATTTAACTTAATTTTATCAAACTGAATTAAAATTAATTAGTTGGGAATGTTCTCAAACAAAGAAAATGGCACAATAAATCATAAACTGAATTAAACTATCTTTAATATTAGTTCATTTTATTGTCAATCAGCTGATTACAAATCCATTAATCTTTCAGCCCAAGGTAACTAGAAATATACATGCAACAAGTACAGAAAATACTTCTACCCAGTGTCATAATTGTTTATTTACATAAATAATTGAAGAATGTTTATTGTAGCAGCTCGAGTGTTAACATAAACATTTCTGTACCAGTAAAGTAACCATTTTTGTTTACGTGACACTTAACTTCTCTGTATATTTCACCTTGCTTCAGCCAGGGAGATAAAATAATAAAATATATACTCCTAGTAAGTGTCAAAATTCATAGCAGTTACCCGTTCCAACATTGAGTTCCCATTCCACATCCAAGTTGTGAGCAATGATCGGTGGGTGTGGTATTCTCTTGTGTGGATTACGTCCGCACTATTGACGTAGAAATAGCGCTGTATGTTGGAAATATCTCGTATATTACGATGGAAGGCAACATGTATTAGTCGCCGACATACAGCCCTCTGTGGAGTTAAGTTAGGATTTTTTTTATAGAATAAAATATTATTAATGACATCAAAGTATCAAAAAACCCAACTTCGCAGAGCGCTGTATGTTAGCAATATTGCCTATATCATCATGTGATTTATGCGTAATAACTACTATAAAACCATGACAAAATATAATAATAATAATATTTAATAATAATAAAATAATGATAGTAATCATTATTATATATATGTATAATAATTCATAATATAATAATAATATGAATCCCATAGTTGCATCGCCATAGTGAAGTGACAAGTGGAATAATGTCACATTACTACTCCTCAGCTAGTCAGCTGTTACCAACGTTGTAAAAGCCTCTGCTAAAATAAGCCTTTTATAACCCAGATTCTCTTAAAATATTCCGTTTCTCCCTGCCTAAAACCCAGAACCGTGGATAAAATATCCCTGATTCCCTAAAAAATATCCCTAATTCCCAAATATTTCCTGTTTCTCCCCACACAGAAGCCAGATTCCTGCAGACGTCAATGTTGACTGGATGTTACAGAGTGTCATATTTCAGTCCAAAAAAGTTAGAAAATGTCGGAAAAACTGTGTTCCACAGTGTTTTTGTTCATTAATATGTTATTAGAGAGTGAAAAAAGTGTATTTGAGTTATTTTTTCCCCGTTCTGAACCCCGATTCCCGCCGATCCCCTAGCTAGACGGTATGATTTGAGAGTGTCATAATTATGCCTAAAATCGTACGAAAACGTCAAAATTGGGTTCTTCCGTGAACAGAAGGTTGGTTAAAAAGTTGTTAGAAAGTGCAAAAAAGTAAGTCTAAGATCGATTGTATATAGATTGGTAGGATACTGTGTTGGAAATATTTAATTTTACCACATCAATGTTAATAAGGTTGGCCTGGGCCCCTCAATCAATCTTAAAATTAACATTGACAAAATTATTAAACACTTTGCGCTCGGTTGGCTAGTAGCACTGGCCGTGCCAACTCCTTGACAGCTTGGAATTAATTCCTATGATGTTGACCACGCCGCTTGGGTGGCCAGCAGTACTGGCCGGGCTACATTCCCGGCATTCATTTATCAACTCGGCAGTCATGATTGACAACCTTTCCCACTAGCTCGGAACTAATTTTGTGATAAACCTGGTTCGTTTACTATGTTTGTAAGGACAATAAAATGAAAACAACGAGCGAAAATAAAGAATAGTGTCAATACAACATTATCTATTTCACAATTAAATAATATGACGAAACATTTTTGCCATACTCCTCCAATAATTGCCTCAAGTCATCCGAATTTAAATTATCATTTATTTTTATGTTTACGTTTATATTATCTACTGTAGTTACTACTAAAATAAATAATGAATTATTGATAAAATGTAGTTATTTAAAAAAAAAAGCTTCTATTAGCATTAAGTATCACCACTTCTCAATAAACGCAACAGTAGAACAGCAGAACAACGTACTAAGCATAACCTTAATTTCCAACACATGTATGTTTTTAGAGGCGGGAATTCATCTGATTCATTAGTTCATCAGCTTCCCGAAAGATTGCAGCACATCCCAAACCTAGCACATAATATTTAAAAAAAACAGATGATTATATTTAGTGGCCAGTACTGCTGGCCTTCCGACCGCAACTCAGATTTTATCTCGTCCAGTACCACTGGCCATCCGAGTGGTGAGGACAGCTCATATAATAATTAATACGACTTCGGCAAGAAAATGGTGACGGCCAGACGGTGCATAAGACGAGTCATAAATACTCTTCAATGACTCTTCGGAAAGTGCAAAGGGTTAAGGTTAGATTAACTAACCACTCACTTTAACTCATTTTCTTCATTTTTGCAGCCTAGCACTAATTCAGTATCACAGTGGTCAACCATGTGGACATCTTTGTTCAAGCGGTGAGAGGCATAGTGACCAATTTGCTACACTTGAGGCACTCCTTACCGTAGGCTGGACACCACCCATTTTGATGATAGTAACCACACTTAGTATATGGAGAATTTAATTTACCTCGCTTATAAGTTGAATTACCCGCAGCCTTCCTGTTTTGGTTAGTGTGTCCTGAGTTGCTTCCTTGAAGTGAATCTTGATTGATGAGCCGTAGTTGTAATTTGCTTCGCTCCGAAGCTCTTAAACAATGTATGTACCGACGATGACTTAACACATTCACAACTAAAATCTCGAAGGTTATATTTTTATACATAACCTATAAAAGACTGCGCCATGTGGTAGATTGGAGGACAAAACTGAATAGAGATCTTGATAGTTGATAAGCAATGAGAAAGGAAATAGAGAGCGTTTGTGTTTACAAACAATTAGTGGAGAAGGCAGCATAGAGTACAACCATAGATGAACGGATACTAAATATAATCTTATACTTATAATCCGTTCCTCTCTGGTACAACTACACAAGAGTACCAAAAGTACATAAAGTACAAACTAAATACAAAATTAGATAATATATATATTAAATTAGATCATTGAAATGGCAACCATACTACAATGTAGGTATTCTAAGCCAAGTATGAATGAGGATTGAATGTAAAACAACACCACTTCCAGAATCAAGCAATACATTTTCATGTGATTTGTCCCTACAGTTAACATTAAGAGTAGGTAACACACAGATTTTTTATTTTAATTTTTAGTTTAGCATAGCTCCCAACTGGTGGTTAACCCTTTTACTACACTTTTTTAATTTCCTTACTTCATTATGATTTATTTTTCTTTCAATTTTACTCTTGCTATAAAGTATTTTACTACCTATTTGGGGAAACCATATTTTAGTTTTCTGATTTAAAGTTTTCCCCAGTTGCCCCGTTTTTTGGAGTAAAATTAGGTTCATTGATTTTGTGTTGAGGAGTGTGACTTGTAATTTATTTCCTGAAACAGTTTCCAGCCATGTTTCCTCCTAACCTATTGTAATTGTAGCATTTGACAGCATTGGGCCTATTAATTTAATAACCATTTTATGACTCTGAACCATATAGGGTAGGCTCTACCGATCGCCTGTAGTTATCCTCATAGGCTTCATATTTGAGCATGAATGCACATTTGGTCTAATTCTTCAAAGTTTGAAGGCCTTAAGCAAAATGCCAACTTAGCCCTAGTTTCCTGATTTATTCCTGTGACAATTAACTTTACCAAGTCTTCTTCAGAATTATCACAGTTCAAGAGTTTAGCATTTTCTTTTACAGAGAGGATATAATTTTTAAATGGTTCGTTCATTCTTTGGCCTCTGTTTACTAAATTGCGTTTCAGATTGTCTCTAAGTCCAACTGGAACAAAATAATCTAAGAAATTTTTGTGTAATACCAGTATATTTAAGCTTAACTTTGAACGCTTACATTGAAGTATCTTAGTATGCAGTGTATCTGTAGTGTAACCTAAGCTTAAATATATATTAAACTCAGTTAAAAATAGTGGCCATGAAACTCAACAGTTTATTTACATCCATCTCATCACATACTTCAAAGGTTTTTAAAAGGTTTTGGATTGGATTAGGTAGTTTAGACAATTCACATTTCGTATAGCAATCAACAGAAGTGTTAGCATTAAGTGTTTCCCCTACTCTCAATTTGTCTAAAAAAATTTTCTAGCTCTTCTTCTAAAATACTTTCACTTAACCTACGTTTTTCTGTTGCAACAACATTGTTGAAAAAAAAGTATTCTTTGATTGTTTAAATTTATTATTTAAAGTATCTAAACTGGGTTTGTCGTATACTTGAAAGCTACTCAAATTTTTTAATCTTCCCTCATAGTGATTTATCTTTATCTTGGTTCTGATAAGAGAATTTATGACTTTCCCATTGCCTAGGACCTCAATCTTATTTCCTAACACCTGTAGATTTATTGTCACCTATAGTTTGAATTTCATCTTTTAATACTATCTGTTTTGAAAGATTATATATGGGTTTGGAGAAACATTTATTTTTAGAGCAGTCCTAATCAACTTCCTTTCATTCACAATTTCGTTTATATTGAATTCAACACTTCTAACTTGAAGTTCATGATGTATTTCATGTTTTAATACAAATTCTACTTTCAAATTCATCTTGCTAAATTTTTTGTCCTTTTCAAACTACGTGGGCTTAAAATTTACAATAGCAGAGTTGGGAATTTTGTAGCATTGCTAATAGCTAAAAATTGTAAATACCCAAGGAAGAGTGTAAACTTTTTTTAATGAATAGTGAATAATTTTTTTACTATCTTATTTTATTTAAACAATATCATGAGCCCTAAAGCAATTCAATGTAAATTAGTTACTTATATTATATGTACAAAAACAAAAGGTAAAAGAGAAAGCAAGACTATAAAATGTTACATTTGATTAAATAAGTGTTATATTCATAATATAAGGAATGAATATTGATTCTTACCCGAAAAACGTGGGGTAATGGATATTATATTTTTACTGACTTCTATTCAGCTCTACGCAACTTCTACTGAAATGAGGCTGCTGTGTCTTGACAAGAGACAGTACAAGGATCTAGTTGGTCCCCGATTGGTCAATCGTTTGAACATCTAAAAACTTCAGGAAGCAAAAGTCTTATCCTCATGTCTTGGTCAATCTTGAATAACTGAATCCTACTACACTGTATGCAAAATAAACAAAATAATTGGCCTACAGTACTGTTTATAAAACTCATTAATACATTTTAGGTCCCTACTGCAAATAAAATATTAAAAATAAACTAAATTAATCTATTAAAATTTGTTCTATTTAAAACAGTATTCTCATAGTCATAGTCATAGTTTATTGCTGAATAAATACATAGGTAAATAATGTATATCTCAGTCGTCAACATTACATGAAAATAAATTAAAATAAGTTAACAAAGAAATGTAAAATATTATAAAATAAGACTCTTCAATTTAGCGTCTGACTTCCATCTTGATTCAAGTCTACACTGGGCTCAGCCAGAAAGAAACTCGTCTATCGAGTAATACTCCTTTTCAATTAAAAACTTTCTAAGAGTTCTAAGAAAACCAGGAGCCTTTCCACAACTACTCTTTATGTTTGCAGGGAGTTTGTTGAAAAAGGAAGGTCCAGCAAAATTTACGTCCCTTTCGGTGAGTGCCAGACGATGTACTGGAGTACGGAGAAAGTCACCATGCCTAGTTGGATGTCTATGACAAGAACCAACAGCTGAAATGTTTAACTTTAATTTCTCCAAACTTTGTTTCTTTAACATAAAATAAAAAATATATAAAATTATAATATGCTACATTATATTTAGTTGATTTCTATAAAAAAATACTTAGGAGTCATAATCATAGTAGTACCTGGTAAGCTTTGCTCGTTTAGAGTAATACTTGTATTATAAAAATTAAAACACATTTATTACTCAATGAAAACATTTATGTGGTTTAAATAAAACCGATTTAATACACCATAATTAAGCACTGAACAAAAAGTAATGCCTCTGTTGGGGTTTGAACACGCGACCTTCGTGTTGCGAGTCAAATGCTTTACCGTTGGACCACGGCGTCTGACAAATAGGTGACGCCGGTTATTGTATTTTAGCCAACCTTAATTGTTTTAGCCGATCATTTACTGTTTAACTATTCATACAGTTATTATTAGCCTGTGACCAACTAATTTTGATATAAATGGAATGAGGATTGAAAAGCAAAAGAGAAATTTAATTTACACATATTAATTGGTTTGTTACAGTGGCTTCAAGCAATACAACAAATACGTTTTCTATCAAAACACGGAACATTTTGGAAATACTCTTTTCTGCTTTTATTTCGCACAGTTATGTTACCCTTAGGTTTATACAAATTGTTTAGTAACCTGATAATTTTACATTTATTACATACATAAAATAAATATTTATGAAAAACCTCTATGCACATATTGTTCTTTGCCGTCTTCAATCAAGAACTGTCAAACGGTTTTAAACAGCTGTTTTGGTTTGTATTGTTTACATTTTATTCTCCATAAGCGTAATGTTAATTTTTTAGATTTTAAACTTAATATTACGGTAAAACACGAATTTTCCTGGACATTAGACCTATCTAGAACTTATTTTCTACTCGGAAATTAGTTATTTCCAAAATTTAAAGAAATTCCTCCGGTGCCGTTTTCGAGATCCGTGTGCAAATATATACAAACCTTGCTCGTATTATAGTATTGGATTGGATTGGATATTGAGACGATCTCTCCAGGGCCGCATCAATTTTATACAGTAAAATTGTTTACCTTAATAAAAATGTTAAAAAAGTGATCACCAATGACAATATTAAAGATCATATCTTAAGTATTTTGAAATATCCCCTGAATACTATGCTTCCTTATTGGTCTAAAAGAATATCGGTTAATTAAGTGTAATGATCCTTCTCAACCCGCCATCAGTCCTCGATCCCCTTGTTAGATGCCTGTAAGTTGCGTGCCGACATTTATACTTGATTTGTGTTTTGTAAATAGCTGTTACTTGTTTAGAATAGTGTTTAGAATTTGTAGAATAGGGTTGTAGAGGAAGAGAATAGTTTTATTTCTGAACTAGAAGAGAGTGTTGCTGAAACTGATGTTTCATCACAGAAGAGCATTCCGTGCACAATACTGGATACTATATTGTACTAATCAAGTAATAATAATTATAGTTACTAAATTAATTCAAACCCAATTTATGTTTCATTTACTTATCATAGAATTAAAATTATACAAACACTTGTTCCAACTTATTTACCACTCCAGATAACAACAAAATTGATAATTAAAAAAATATAATTAATTGTTTTGTTTTAACACTTTTAGGTTATCAAATATATAAATCTAAATGTACAGTAGTAATAATATGTCTAACTATAATCTTGTAAAAAAATAAATCGAAGGGAAACAAGGTGTTAGATGCCAGCTATACGTGCTACCGATCGCGTAGGCAGATGGAGGGAATAATATACTAATAACATAATAATCCAATTTCTGAAGTCTTCTTTAGTATAATTTAATCTTTAATCTTCTTCTTTGATTTATTTGTAAATAATTTAATAAATTATGTTCATAAATAAAATTTTGTACCTAAAAATATTTGTACTTAATAATTAGGGCTTTTCCATAAAAGTTTGCAGACTGCTTGTCTCTTAGCAATTCTATTTGATTTTACGACAATAAGATACCTATAATTTTTAATAAATTTTACAATAATAATAAGGTTTAAAATTATATACATTTTCCTTTGATATTTAACTTATAAAGTTTTTTGGTTCAATTATTAACAATATATTTTATTGGATGTTGAATGCAAGTATATTATACGGCAATAATATCCAATAATATTTTCTTAGTAAATTATAATGTTTACCAAACTTTCAAACCTAATTACTGTTTCCTATTAATTCGTACATATTCTTACTGTTGGTAATTTCTGAATACTGAGGCGTCAGAAGTAAATTTAAGGGTAGTTGCGAAACTGATTTATCAGAGCTGACTCTGATGGATGATTATGTCCTTAAATCGGACGATTTAAGGTTCGCCCCAAACTGAACTATTATTTACCAAAATTCACAAACTAATTCCCTCTTTTGTAAGTCTATTCATTGTACAATGTATAAAGAACACCAAACAATACGAATATCGGAATGTCACAAGACAATGAAAAAAAGTCTGTTATTCAATTTGATTATTGGGTGTTGCATTTCTACCAACTTAAAAACCACACCACAAAAATACACTATATATGATATTGCAATACACTCTTAAGTTCAACTGAGTATAAAACACTTTCCAGGATTGTAAAATTCAAGAAATAGTTTAATTTTTATCATTATCTCTCCCCTTATACCTATGCCTTAAATCTGCCTGTCCATCTACCAAAACGTGGCACCACTGATGGTTTGATTTCTATGGAACTTGGTAATAAAGTGTATGTTAGCTATATTTCCAATATTAGCGCCCAATATTATTGTTATGGAGAATATTAAACACTTAATATCTCAACCATTTTCCATGAAACGTGGTTTGCAGCTTAAAGTAACATCATCCAATAAAACCTAAACAAAAAGTTAATCGTGCAACTTGTAGTAGTAAAGGGGGTTTTGAGAGTTTGTAATCAACTACTTTTGAATAAAAAAAGTTAAATGTTTGTTTCGTAATATTTAAGATTATAATAATATTTATAATTATAATTTAATATTTATTAAATGTATGAAATTTTTAAGTTTATTTTTAAAAGGAGAAAGTATTTGCCAGTTCACTGTCTACAAAGGTTAATCCCAATTATACAACGCAACGTTTTTCACCACAAACTAGACAGCTCTGACTGCCAGTACAAATCAGATTCTAACTATTGGCCCAATTCATGAACCAGAAAATTCCTGAGTTGACAAGGTTTAAAAAAAAATTAAGTACTACAGTATATTATTTAGATTTTTATTGCGGATATTTTCCATCACGATTTATGTAAAACAAAGTTTCACGACGTTTCGGGATCTGGAATCTGATCCCGTCCTCAGGTGAACTAATATCTAAAACATAGCACAATTAACATATAATCCAGACCAAACCGGTATAAAGCTGAAAACATAAAAGTTTAAAGCAGTCAAAAAACTTGCAAACAAACCATTCACTAAACATTATACACAAAAGAAACCAAACACGTCAACTCAAAGTGTTGTCTTTGAGTCTCCGTGACGAGTGGTTATGCGAGGGTTATGTGGTGACTCCACCGTTAAGCGTTGTATACCCAAACTAAACCCACCTTCCCCCATCCGTCCAGACGTGTATGAACAACTTCCATACGGGCAAAAGGACTTCATTTGGGCAAATCAGCATCAGTGTTTATTGCTGTAGCTGCTGGATTACCTCTTGGAGTGGCTAGAACAATGAAAAAACCCCAGGGCCGGAGCAAGTGAAATGACAGAAGTTAATCAAAGTATATTGAACATAAGCATAAATAATTTGGATTTGGGACTCCTAACGTCCTCATAATTACAGAGTTCCTGAAAAACTACGGTTGTCGTGTGATTCGTCTCAGCGACTTCGTCTGGATGACCTCTAGGCGTCTGTTGGTCTTGCTGGCCAGAATCCACCAGCTTCTGAAGTATACATGATACAAGAGCGTACAATTAGTAGGAACATGTTCACCTTTGTCCTGACCGGGATTGGGCTCCTTGCTGCAAGAAATGGCCACATCAGCCCCAGGATTCCGTGTCCTCCGCAAATTTCCTGTCAACATGCTGTTTGAAACACAGGCCTGAGTCCAGGGTGATACCTAAGTACTTCACGGACGTCTTCCACAGTATTCCCACTCCGTCTAGCTGGATCTCGGGTGGAACTACTCTCAGAATTTTTTGCCTCTTCCTGAAACAAATGGCATTACTTTGATCCGTGTTGACTTTGATGCACCACTGACAGAGGTGCGTGGTCAGTGCGACAGCTTCTGTAGTGCAGCAATGCGTCATCAGCGTAAAACAACAACGTTACTCTTCAAACAGTCGGCATGTCATTAGTATAAACAAGGTAGAGTGCTGGTAGAGGCTGGGGTACCCCGGACGTGTTGTGGATAGCACCCCCTCGACACATATCTGGAACTGACGGCCCTCTAAGGTAAGACTTGAGGATATGAACTGCTGCTGCCGGGAACGGGGACACGCTGAGCTTGAGGAGAAGTCCCTCAAGCCAGACCTTGTCAAACGTATTCCTGACATCCAGTAGAACTGCAACAGAGCATAAGTTAATATTAAGGTTGTCGATCAGCTTCGTAATCACCCGTACCAGTTGTTGCGTGGTAGAGTGTCCGCGATGAAATCCAAACTGCTCTGGCCTTATGTATCCATCTAGGAAGGGGGAAATCCTGGAAAGGAACAGGCGTTCGAGAAGCTTCGAGACTGCCAAGAGTAGGGAAATGGGGCGATGATTTTCAGGGAACAAATGATTCTAGCCTGGTTTCGGGATCAGGATTATCATCGCGGACTTTCACATGGCCGGGAAATAATGGAACCTGAGGGCAGCATTGAAAATTAGTAACAGATATATAAATATTGGGGCAGGGGCGGCCTGCACGGCTGACGTGCCTATCCGGTTGAGGCCGGAGCTTTCTTTGGCTTGAATTCCTGCTTCCAGATCCATCATCGTGAAGGGGTCTAAGCTGTCTCTTGGAGGTTCTAGGAAGAAGTTCTCGATGAAATGGTCGACCCTCTTCCCCTGGAGTTCATCACAGACATCGTGGTTTGAGCATGTATTGTGTTAGCAAAAGTTTCCGCCTTGCCCTCCGCTGTGTAGACTAGACCATGATATCCGTGGAGGGGACAGGCCGCTGTTTTGGTCCCTCTGATCTACTTAGCTGCCCTCCACACACTGCTTCCTTCCACGTTTAGCGTTAGTAGATACTTGTTCCAATCCTCGGACATGAAATTGTCAACAAGTGATCTGATTTTTCTGTTTTGCCTGTTGAATTGCTGTTTAAGCTCTTGGTGCCTGGGCGCCCGCTATCTGGTCCTCAGCTAGTTCTTCAGCATGATGCCACAGAGGAAATCCTGAATGTGTACAAACAATAGCCCGCCCCGGCTAGGCAGGTAAAGGGTGCGTTGAATGACTTTGGAAACCCAAACCCTAGTCTGAGTCTTTAGGGCTCTTGGGGCGGCCTATGTACTGCTTTACATTATAGGTGGTGTAAAAGAAATTAATAGTTCACCAGCCCTGACAAGTTTTACAGAATGTAGAGTTTTCGGGAATAGAGTTTCAGAGGTTCTATTGTATTAAGAAAATAATCCTATTTTTTATAATAATGATGGGCAAATGTATTTTGGAACTCCAAAGATTCTGGACCAGAAAAATATTTCCTCTAGTCCATCCTGAATTATGTTAGCATTGGAATCGGGTTAGGAAGTTTAATAGAGATATTCAGTATAATTTTGCACAAAACTTTTTTGGTTAAATAAAATGGTCCTAGTTTTCTACAATTTGATTACCTACATTGCTTTTATTTCACCCTTTTCATCTTTTATATACATATATATGAAACCCATATTCAGATATCTTGAAAATAAATCTTTTTCAGTTCAGTTTGTCTCCATAGTTCCCCAAATTTCATTTTTCACCATCCTCCTTGATCAGATTATGTACTTTAATCTATGCAACCTTTTCAATGCCGGAGGAAATACACCGTGTAGGTAAAGAAAATATCTGTGGTGTGTTTTAAAAATTTATTATTTATAGTTTATAGTCATGCATGACTAGATTAACAATACTAAGCTTAATATAAATACAAAATTCATTTCAAAGCCTAAATCAGAATACAAACAAAATACTATATAGAGGTGTAAACATACAATACGTTATGCTGGAAGATAATACAGTAAGAGCAATTATATTCAAACACGGAATGGTATAATCTGGAAACATTAAAATAGATTGGATGAATAAACAAGGTGAATCATCCTAATATTCAATGTTGCACATGTGAGAAAAGCCTATTATGTATACATAATGTAATTTGTAAGTAACAATGTAACTTAAATACAAAAAAACCCAACACATTTTATGCCATCTAGCATTTTCATTATTACTTTATCACGGCACAGTGGAAACTCTCTTAACCGACTGCGGATCAATTGCCCGTTGGATTAACCAACTACTTTCCAGAAATAAACAAACTTCCACCGCAGCAACGATAGTGGTGATTCAAAAAACCTTTCATGTTAAAACAAGCCAATCATACATTTCCATAGCAAATCAGATTCTCACTGAAAGCTAGAAATGCATTACAGTTGACTGAACTGTACTGTGCATTTAACAACAAAAAACAGAAGAAAAAAACTCACTATTTTGGTTAAGATGCATTTCCTGTAATCAAGTTGTAAGTTTTTTCACACTCCAGTGACTATAAGTTTTGTTTGTTAGTTCTGATGATTAGGCTATAATGATAGTTTAGGTTCATGCTATTTTATAAAAGTGAGTCAAATGTGCTGAATTTGACTTCTTATCACATGTTACCATATCTTATTTAAAAAAGCATTGACGATAACTCTGAAGGAATATTGGGTGAGTGATAGCTACATTTCAATGTTTTTTGGTAGAATATCTATAACTGTTATTTAGATTTTTATTGCGAACATTTTCCATCACGATTTTATGTAAAACAAAGTTTCACGACCTTTCGGGATCTGGAATCCGATCCGGTCCTTAGGCAAACTAATATCTAAAACATAACACAATCAACACATAATCTGGACTAAGCCGATATAAAGCTGAAAACATAAAAGTTTAAAACAGTTTAAACTTTGAAAGGAAATTCCATGTGGAGCTAGGAAATAAACTTAGCTGGGACGGGAAAACCCTAAATTCCCTCGGGAATCAGGTCATCAGGTGGTATACTGATGGCTCCAAGACCGAGGAGGGGACTGGGGTAGGTGTATTTGGTCCCAGGATCAAATACAACGAATCACTGGGGCGTTCCCCCAGCATATTCCAAGCAGAGGTCAAGGCCATAGAAAGGTGTGCACACTTCAACCTAAGCAGAGGATACATGAAAAGGGAGATTGTGATCCTCTCAGATAGCCAGGCTGCCATTGGAGCCTTGAGCTCAGCAGCCTTCAGATCCAAGATGGTCTGGGACTGTCGGAGCAGTCTAGATCAATTGGGGAAGAGCAACAAGTTGTCACTACTTTGGGTACCTGGGCACCAAGGTGTCCAGGGGAATGAAGTAGCAGACAAACTGGCTAGGGTAGGGGCAGCCACCCCCTTTGTTGGACCGGAGCCAGGTTGTGCACTGGAGGACTCCTTTTTCAAAAAGAAATTAAAGGAGGAAGAGAAGGAAGCCAGAGGGAAAGCCTGGACTGTTCATTCAGGATGCCGACAGGCTAAGGAAATGCTTGGAGTGCATAATATAAGAAGGTCTGAGACCATGATCAGGCTTAAGAAAAACGATCTAAGGATACTGACGGGATTTCTAACCGGACACTGTAGGCTCAGGGGTCATCTGAGCAAGATGGGCATTGTCCAAGAGGGTGAATGCCGCTTCTGCCAATCTGGGGAGGAAACACCTAGACACCTATTGGCTGAGTGTGACGCGATAGGTCAGAGGAGAGCCAGAAGCTTGGGAACACACCAGGTGGCGGTGGAGGATTTTCCAAAGTTAGAACCCCTCGTTATACTAAACTTTATTAAGGCATTAGGACTAGAGGGGGTTCTCTAGGCAAGAACTAGAGACTAGTCTGGGGGGCACAATAGATCTCAGGTCGCAGTGCAATCTTTCCCCTAGATTTTATCAAGTATCAAGTAAGCCGATATAAAGCTGAAAACATAAAAGTTTAAAACAGTCAAACAAACAAACTATTCACTAACCATCAGAAACATAACACATTCACTCGCCACGGAGACTCAAAGACAAGTGAATAGGAGTGGGCGTGTCCCACCATAACCGGAAACAAAATAACCACAGCAAAATCCTGAAATCCAGGTGAAATATGTCTAACAGATTTAAAAAAAAATTCAAATACAAATTCTTCCGGCCGTTGTGGCAGTTAATTCTTAGCAAAGAACTTAAGGATAGGGAAAATAAAGTACCTGTAAATGATATGCATATAAATCCGAAACAAATTTCTCATAGTATGCTAACTCGTAAGGGGCATTAGGTTTTTGTTTTAAGTATATCAAATTGTAAAAATAATGTGCTTTTGCTCTGTAAAGTTAATTTTGTACTGCAATATTTCATGTATATTAGGAAGAATTTATATTTGAATGAAAAAAAAATCTATTAGACATATTGCGCTTGGATTTCAGGTTTTTGCTGCGGCCATTTTGTTACCGATTCCGGTGGGACACACCCAACTCCTATTCAGTTGTTTTTGAGTCTCCGCGAGGAGTGGGCGTGTTAAGTTTCTTACGTGTGTAATGGTTAGTAAATGGTTTGCTTGTTTGACTGCTTTAAACTTTTATGTTTTCAGCTTTATATCGGCTTAGTCTGGACTATGTGTTATGTTTCAGATCTTAGTTCGCCTGAGGACGAGATCAGTTTCCAGATCCCGAAACGTCGTGAAACTTTGTTTTACATAAAACCGTGGTGGAAAATGTCCGCAATGAAAATCTAAATAACATAAATTCACCATCACTAAAAATAAAATTCAAACAAAGACTCTATAATTATTAATCAGCTTTTTTTATTGATTTTAACACCGGTTACAGCTACACTAGTGTCCTGGTAATCCGAACCTCCTGCTAATCCAAACTACCTTATTAGGAAAAAGGTTACTGGGTTTAAATTAAAAACGAAGCAAAGAAATCTGAATTGTAACACTTTAATCTGTATCACCATACAGTACTACATACACAGTGTTAATTAAATACAATAACCTATTTTTTGGAATATAAGAATTCAGTTATGGTCTTTTGACGTAACAAAGAAATCCTGTAAGCCAATGTAAAGTTGCGCTAAAGTTTCTTAAACGTCAAGCATACGGATGTAGCATTACACTGCTGTTGCTTGAGATAGCAAAGGATAATGTCTAGCTTCACTCACATCACAATAGATTCGATTCTCACGGTCCAACTCTTTATCATCGCTTTTTGACAAACTACTTTTCGAACATTTGAGTTCATTTCCAGCAATGGCCACGATCGCGTAAAAAGTAGGCCTACAAACGGCACTGTCTTATCATTGTTCATTATTATGTGTTAGTGTGTGTGGTGTTTTATATTTTTAATAAAGAGTCCATAACTGATAGAATATCTCTGCAGGTACACTTGATGCCGTTCAGACAAAACATGTAGTGGACAAACTTACATGTGAATTGTGATAAGACGGAAGTTAATTTATCAAAATACACAGTTTCAGTGTATTTTATTAGTATTTTAATGCAACTTTACACTGCATTTTCCAGATAATTTGAAGACTTGATAATCAGAATAGTGTTCAGTCCGAATTAATTCGGATTACCAGAACTCTGGTGTATTTCATACCTTATTCGGTTTAACCGACCTTTTCTGTTACACGATCAAGGTCTGGTACCATAGGGGTCGGTTAAGAGAGCTTCTACTGTACTTTTTACACAGTAGCTCAGGTCAAGTAAAGCATTCTAGAATTTTGACCAGTGGAGGGGGGGGAGGCGACTCCTGTCAGATCGTGAGTGTCACCTCTAACTAACCTATATGTTTCACGCCACTACTATGCCTTGCTGTCTTCAATTCACCGCACATGTTTTTAGAAAAAGATTTAAAACCTCAATCTTAAACAATGAAACGGATGAAGTTATTTTGAAAAACATAACTTTAGTGAATACAAATTTTAATAGAGAGAGATAAAGATAATGTTAGGCGACTAGGACTCCTGTTTGTAATCCAGCTATTTGGAGGTCATGAATTATGGATGGTTATGAGCAATGGTGCAGTGGTCTAGTGTGGTCCGCAAAGAACATCCTCATAATTAAATCAGTTCGTAATTTAGAGGTAAAATTGTGGTTTGATTCCCATGTTTACTGTAGGTCCATTCGATGACATTATGTCAGCCTTAATCAGTAATAAGACTAAAAGATTGCGCCACAATCATCCTACACTTATTTCTCATCCATAATTGGCTTAAAATACTTACCTGGTTTGGTCACCATTTTAGAAAGGTAATAATAACAAAGGTAATATTACTGATATCATTGGATCTGTAAAACAATTTCATACAACTTAAGTAACTTAATATAGTAGCCATTAAAAGCTATTTACATTTTAAAACTATAGAGAACATCTATTAAAAATTATATGAAAGAGAAATAAATAATTTTTTATGGATAGATTACATTTACAATTTATTACAAGCTGAACTTTTGGTTTTCCTGCTAAATAGATAGTTACAGTAATACTTTCAGTAAATTTATCTAGTTAGTATTAGGTAACGCTCAGTACATAGGCTTGAGTGTATAAAATGTTTATAATTAATAAAATTCAGAATACAAGTAGATTTCATATTTATTACTTATCTTTCGTATCATTGTTGTTAACATTGTTTTTCATTCGTTATTTATTGTTATCATTGTTGTCAATTTAATATTTATAGTTATCGTTGATGTTCATGCATTATTTATTGTTATATTTTTTCAGATCACTTTCAATGTAAAGATAAATTGTTGGTGTAGAATTATATATTTAAACTGTTAGTGTTGAAGCATGTAAATAAATAAATAAAATACTAATTAAAGCTCTTCTGATACTATGACTAATAATAGTACTGTAAATTAAAATTATATGAATAAAGTGTGATGTCATTCTGGAAAACTTTCCACATTTCTTGAGTTATAGTATGGGTCGGATGCATGAATGGGGCCTGAACATGCATTAACTGAGGCCCTTGATTAATACTACTGATAGAAGAATTAAATAAAATATAATATAAAATAATATAATATATAATAAAATATAAAAAATATAATATTTCTCATGATTATAGAAGCTATTTACAAACCTTTTTAGTATATTTGGCTCATAAGCTAAATTATTGATTGAAATATTTTAAAATGGTATTAATCTAACATAAATTGATTTCATACAATAACAATGATCACTCACAGGTATTGACGATGTGACATAATATAAATTATATATACTAATAGATAATTAAAATAATGATATAAAATAATTAACAGAAATAATTAACAAAGTAATCAAAGACATGCTGTGAGTGCAAGATTAGCCCAAGTAGAAGATACGAGCAACGACCTGGGATGAAGTCTTTGTGAATGCACTTTAAAATCCTTAGTTTTCTATTTTCTATACTTGTTCACTTGATCTTCTGCAAACATAAATAAAAAATTTTAAAAAAATAGTTAAAACCTCTCAAGGGTAACTACCCACAATATATATTTTGAAAACTATAGACTCCTTTACTCTTCCAGGAATATGGACTTGACTTGGAGGATCTTCAGACCTTAAACTCTTTTCAGCCATACCAGAGATATATTTATGCAATAAAGCTAACAATCTTGCAAAGTAAAAAAAAATTCTCTCCTCATTCAGTATTCACAATATGTTAACAATAATCAATACTAAATCTAAATTTGTTATATCACTTAAAAGTGTTTGAAACACCCCAAGTAGGCTGCATGCAAGCACACAGCCTACTTGGGGTGCCCCTGATTTTAGCAGAAGGCAGCGGATCTAGACCCGGCGGTCGAGAATCTGCCCGTGAGACAGGGAGCAGTGTCTCAGATAGAGTATTGGTGCGGAGGTGAGGTTCACTAGAACGGCCTAAAACTCAGTTAGCGGAAGGGCGGAGTGATTGGTAATTACTCAACGGCCATCGCACTGACGACTGGGACAGGTATGTGTGCAGCTGTTTCATGACTGAGCTGGTGACGATGAGGGGTGCAACTCCGAAAGGGCCCAGTCTTCAGATATTGGCGAGCAGAGCAATACTTGCGGAATGGTCGTCAAACAGCTAACTACTAGAATTCTCGATTCTTGAAAAGATGGCTGATGGTAAAACTACAGATTTACCCCAGGTGGGTCGGTGCACTGGCACTCAATCTCTCCCCTCTTTGGAGGGCTTGCCCGTGGATTCTGGGAATGGCAAACAGCAGCTTATTTTTCAAGTGACTCGCAGAGCTCACTGGAAGAGGGGTTGAATAATTTGGAGAGGTCAGCCTCTCCTCTCACCTCAACTGCAGAACCTATGGAGGTGTTGGAGATGGCGCACAGGGCTGTCCAGGCATCTTCCGTCGCTAATGATGCTGTTCCAGATACATCGAAAGCTGATGTGTCTGGTACGAGGGCAGCAGAAGAAAAGCCAGAGCAGGAGTCTGCTCTGGCTTTTCTTTTCTTTTCTGGCCTCGCTCACCAAGGAACAGCGGAAGAGGCAGCACGCTCGAAGGTTGGAGCTGGTGAGGGAGAAAAAGACCAAGGATGGGACTTGGCTTCCGAAGGAGGAGTACTGCATGCTGATGAAGAGGAAGCGGCTTGAAACCCCCAGCCCCAAAGGGGTGCTGAAAGATAATGAAGGTGTGTCACCTATGCGCAGGGCAACCAAGGTAGCAGCTCCTCCTGTGAAAAAGAAATCCCGATGGGATCTCAAACCCTCGGCGGATGGTCAGAACCCGCCGGCTCCAATGACGTCAACGTCTGCAGGTGGTTCCTTCAAGGATTGCCTAATGACGACAAAGATTGCCATTGTCCAGACATCGTTTCTGGAGGTGAAACTGTCTGCTGAAGATTGTGGTCTGTTGCAGGGTATTATGTTCGATAAGGTTATCGAACAGATAGAACCAGTTCAGATCCACAACACTTATCAGGAGCTGGGAGCTCTTGTCATCGTCTGTGGCAGTGATGCGACAGTGTCCTGGGTTGGAAGAGGTCGTTTGACGGGCTTGAGTTCAAGTAGGGCGCCAAGGTGGTTGTAGGGAATTACAAATCTCCTGCGGTCCGCCACGTTTCTTCTGCGGGCGGAAGGGCGCGCCTACGACCTCGAACCCAAAAAGATCTTGGAGATTGTGCAGATGCAGAATCCTGGAATCCTGATTGGGGACTGGCGGGTGGTCAGCTGCAGGAAGGATAAAACTCAATCGATAGTATTAATCATTGATGAACGCAGTGCTCTTGTGTTGAAGGAGAGGGACTGGCAGATCTACCTGGGGATCTCGAGAACTACCTTGAGGGTGCTCTCGGGTGTGGGGTTCGTACCATCAGGGGATGACACTAAACAGGGGATGACAGGGGGGTGCCCTTGGGGGGCATCTAATCTCTTGTTCTGTTTCCAACTCGAGGGTTTGTGTGTGGGTCAGGAGCAGCCTGGCCCATTCGCCAGTTCTCGAGTTCTGTTCCAGAGACGTCGTTGCAGTTCGGAAGATATGCGAGTCTTCTGGTAAACCGCTCCTCCTTGCGTCCGTCTACACGCCTGGAGATGCGGACGCTGTCCCTCCGGCTGAAATGGTGGCACTGGTGGACCGTGCTGCGTTGGAGGGGGTGGACCTGCTTGTGGGGTGCGACTCCAACTCCCACAACTCCATCTGGGGTAGTAGGGAGACAAACCGCAGAGGTAGGTAGCTTCTGGATTTTATAGCATCTAGCAGTTTGTCTATAGCCAATGTCGGCTCTGTGCCAACATTTTCTAGTCGAGTTGGTAACTCTGTGATAGATTTAACACTTTATTATGAGGGGCTTCAGGACAGGGTCATAGGTTGGCATGTCTCTCCTGAACCCTCTTTTCTGACCACTGTCATATCCTCTATGCTATAGAGGACTTTGTGCCTGTTTTGTCTGAATTCAGGAATCCTAGGAAGACGGACTGGGTCGTCTTCAAAATAAAAATGGAAGGCTTCCAGGCTTCGCAGGGTCTTGCCAAGGACAGAACCCTGACCCTGGGCTCCATGGAAGGACCTGGTGAGTTATTTCACAGACCACAGGAGGTGTCGGAACGTGTGGCTGAAGTGCACGTTCCTGCATGCATCATTGGTGTAGAAACTGGTGAATTAGGTGAGTCTGCGTCGCGGAGGGCCTGTGCAACCAGGTGGGGTGCCGCCAGCAGGATCGTCACCTACAGCAGGCCGAGATCACTGCCATTATGGAATGTGCCAGAGACATTTCGATGCTGGGTCATGAGGTCCTTTCTATCAACATTTTCTCTGACAGTCAGGCAGCTCTTAGAGCTCTGGACTCGGTTGAGTTCAACCGACCGGGTTTTGTGGGACTGTTTTAAGCCTGTGTCCTGTGTAGGCAGACACAATGAAGTCACCCTTTGTTGGGTTCCAGGGCACTCTGGGGTGGATGGTAACGAAGTGGCAGATGGGCTGGCCAATAGGGCTGCATCATCCCCCCTTTGTGGTCCTCAACCCTTTTGTGGTGTTTCCCGCGCTGCGGCTTTTCAGACTATCAATTCCTGGGATAGGGATTGTCATAACAAAAGATGGGCTGAAATTTCCCTGCATAGAGTAAGTAAGCTTAATCTTTGTTCTCCATCTCAACAGGTTGAAAAGAGGTTCCTGAAACTTGGCAGGAAGGATGCTAAACTTGTCACAGGTATCGTCACTGGTCACGGTAATCTGAGGAAGCACCAACTACGAATGGGGGTCTTCAACGGCGACCCTCTGTGTAGGAAATGTCATCTGCAGGAGGAAACTGCAGATCATCTACTCTTTGATTGTATAGAGCTGCTAGAGGTAAGGTCCTCCACTCTGGGCAATTTGCTAAGGGGTAGTTTTCTGCCTCCTGACGAGCTCGTCGACAGGCTGCTGCAGTTTTCTAGGTCTCTTCATCTAGAAGATTCCTGATTCTCCAGGAAAGAGAATTTTTAGGGGTACGCAAAAAGCTGCTATGGCTGGAGCGGAGCGCCTTGGGAAAATCCGCCCCTTTGAGTGAATGAATGAATGAATGAATTGCTCATGGTCGGAACCCTCGTCCTTTTGATGGGCTTCAACCCTTGCATTCGTCAGTACAAAGGTTTAGACCACTACGCAAAAGAACCACCGTCTGAGAAAGCGCTTTTTAGGCTATAAAATGCATACTCTATATTTTTTGGCTACTATAAAAGCATAGAGCTAATTCACGAGGCATTAGTTAAAGCATTAGCTCTCAGATGGCAGCACCGTGATGGCAATATATCTAATAGATGGCAGCAATTGTTGACTAAGTATCGCCGAATATCATTAAAATAGAAATATTCCCTTTTCACCCCCCTTAACCCCTTTTCACTGCCACCAACACGGGTGTATCGATCACCACTCGGAGGATTGATTGTTTATGAAAACTTGTGTAAAAAGTAAAAAAAGGAAAGCTCCCACGATATGTTCAAATGATATAATGAACATACAACATTAGGTATAATGTAGAAAATAATGAAAAATCATTATACATGGATGGCATCATGAATCTTAACCATAAAATGGTATTTGAAGATTCTAAAGACATCATACTAACAAATATAGTACAATTTATTTATTGAGATTAAATATATGAAATAAAAACTGATGTTATTGACAAAACAAATAACACAGAGAGAAAAGTGATGATAAGGAGAATAACATCAATGATTGTGGTAATAAATGTTATGTCATAATGATAGAACTATGAAAATTATAAATTTACTGGTGCTGATATTTATGCAATTAACACGTTCGCTACCACAAAGACCGTAGCCGCAGTTTTGGGGCAGGTGAGATCCACTCCAAGCCCAGAGCCGCAGACCTGCAGCGGGTGGGCTCATTAAAATTGACTGCGGCTGCAGATTTACGGCGATGGTTCCTCGATACTACTAAAATACAAAATTTCTTTGGAACAGTCTATTTTAAAGGTTATCGTTTAGGCACAGTCTATAGAATAATTCGCCGCATGTGTTTGGCACTTGGTCTGTGGCTTGGATGATTACTGATGTCACTGGACAGTTGGCAACACTGACAAGTATCAACAGGTTACACAATTTGTGGTCTGTGGCATAGGTCACAACCAATAGGACTGGTCTACAAGGAAGTTCATGATTTTGAGTGTGGGCTGAGGGAGTGGCTTGACCGTCACATATATGTAGCAGCTGGTAGCGAACATGTTAAGATAACTACAATGAAGTATACTTTACATTACCACATTTAATTGAAGACTATTATAAAAACACGAGTTTTTACCAAACATGAAAAAATACATATTACATATTTTAAATTTCCAGAAATTAACAATTTCCACTTAAGAATGTGTATGAGGAAGTGTAGATTTTGGTAAAAAGTGATGACTTATAGAAAGAGCTCTCAATTCTTGAGACAGGGAACCAAACTTTCAGGGTATTTAAATCTGAACATGAGTGAAGAATGAATGTGATGAGTGATGATTTGATCATATGAGTATTATGTAGCTTTGTTACAGTCAAAGATCAGTGTTTCATTTGCCAGGATCATTAGTAGCCAGCCCAATGATCAATGGCTCCTGCATCCAATTCAAAAGCTCTTTATTCATGCAATATAAATGTTTTATACAATAGAAGAGAATCTACATATTCCTTAGTGGCTGACTTATACATTGAAAGAGGAAAACAATTCTTTTACATAACAATCCACAATAATTTTTGTAATAAAGCCATGACAGGTAGAAAATTACTCCTCTAAAGAATGTAACAATTTATCTATTAAATATTGTTTTAGTTTATTTTTAAATTTATTCATATTTTCTTCTTTTTTAATATTGGTAGGTAAATGTTTCAATAACCACATATGATGGTTTTTATAATTTGTTTTTTATTTGTAGTGTTAAATGGGTGAACCTCTTCTATGCCATTTTCATTATTTTTTGTAATGATTATTTTATCAAAGATCTACTGACCATACATGGTTGAATTACAGTATTCAATTCTTTAAAATTTTCTTTTGTTATTTCATTAAAATTTTATTTCACTAAAATTTTGTTTAAATATAATTATAATAGCTCTTTTTGCAATTTTAGAATTTTATCTAAATTTGTTCTTGTTGCTGCTCCATAGAGACATATGCCAAGACATAAGAAAGACAAACGGGAGTGGAAATTTGCAAAGAATATATTTTTCAAAGTTTGTTGATTACAAAAAATTGACATCATAGAAAGAGAATACATTCTAGAGCTTAATTTTGAAATCAATTTATCTATGTGTCCAGTTATCCCAGTCCAGGATCATAACGACACCATCAGATTATGAAATGAGATCTATAACCACTCTGCCATCCATCCAATACACCAAACAGGAATTTTTTATTATAATAATGAGGAGGGGACTGTTTTTTGAATCATTGAAAGTTTTGATGGTGCTAACTGTTAAAGCAACTTTGAAAATAAAAAAAAACATAACATTCTATATTTGCATTGGTTTCACATTTTGAAATGTTGAAATCATTTGAATGCTTATTTGTCTCCTCAAAGCCATAAGCACATCAGGGAGGAAGCAGTAGTAACTTGCCACTGACTGTCAAAAGCATGTATTTAGGAATTCTGGAACAGAAGAAGGTCCTGCTAGAAATCTCCATGGACATCTACAGTACTTTCTAAAACCGTAAGGGTATGAATGAGGCAACTATGATAAAGAAGGGTAACATGAAAATCAATTTAATGCAGGGTATTGAATTTTGAGGGTTTTCAGTTCTGTGCATATTGTTGCTAATTTTCTCATACATTGGGAAAAGTGAAATAATCATACCATAACCATAACAAATTTTGTAGAAGAATAGTTGCACTATAAAAATATTTGATTAACGATCAATATTTGTATAAGTCTTACAAGCAATTAAACAAAAAGGCTTTCACACTTACATAATTCTAAAGTTAATTAGAAACTGTGGATAATATTAATAAAACCATTTTTTTATTTAAAAAACAAATGTTTTTTGGAATGTGATCCAAACCCAAATGGTCCTCCCGAGATTTGAACTCATGACCTCTTACACTAAAGTCTAAGATGCTAATCTCTACTCTAGCAAGACAAATATCAAATTGAATAATGGTCAAATTAAAACATTAATCTATTTTTAACTAAAATTCATCTGCACTGGAATTATATTTTTAATTATTTCAATAATTTATAACACACCTTAAAGAAAGTTAAGGTGTTAAGAAACATAATGTTATAATTTCATGCTACCAGGCATTATTCACCAACACATCAATTAGGTAATCCACTTCCTGGTCATTCAGATATTTGGAAGAACTAAAGTTAATTACTGTGTGATGTTGTGATATTGAGAGGTTTGTGAGGTTTGTGAAAGGAAGACAGAGTGGAAGAGTAGTTGCAACAAGAGGCGATGTTGGTTAGGTCAAGGGCAAGCTGAGGAGTAATCAGAGAACAAACCGTGGCGTGGCGGCAGTTACGGGGTAACAAACCAAGTGCTGTGGCCTAGCTCCGGGGGCTTCCGATTAAACACAGCCCCCAACACATCCCTGATCAGCCTGCATCATAAATACGCTCAATTCAATTCAGTTTACTTAAGGAAAACTTTACTAAGTTCAGTCTTGTTAAGTCAGAAGACTTAAAAACAATGTACATAAAAAAAAGATAATTTCCATTATATGCATACCACTGTTTAATGGTTTTCTGGTGTTAACAAACATAATAATTGGAAAGGTTGTGTATTTAAGTTCTTTATTAAGTCTATTTCACACATAAATTTCCAACTAATTATGGAACAAATTTTAGAAAAACAGAGATTTGGTTACGTTGAATAATGCAAAAGTTTATGTTTACAAAAAAAAAACCAAAATACCATTGGTTTTCTAGAGGTCATTGACAGTATAAACATATTACTAACCATATAAAAATATAAAAAACCAACCTAACTAAACTCCTCAGATCGCTGTATGGTTGGTAATATTGCGTGTATTATGATATTATGCAACGTAAATTGGTCGTCGACAAACAGATATCTCTGCGGACTTAAGTTAGGTCTTGGTTATTGAAATTTGTTATGGTTAATAGAATTTTTAAACAGTAAGCAACCACCAGAAAACCACTAAACCACTGTTTCTGTTACACCAGAAAACAATTAAACCTCTATTAAAAAGTGATATACGTATAACGGAAAAGATAAAAAATGTAATTTACCATATGCAGTTTTTAATTGTGTAAACCTGAAAATTTTGTTATACATACAAATACCAAAACTAAATTGGAGCAGCCATAAAGTGTGCTATTTTATCTCTGTTGTTACCTGCACTTGTACCTATTTCTTAGAAAACAACAACACACAGCTGAGTAGGTGATACGTAGATTGGAAATTGGAATTAGGTTTGTTACAACATAAAATTGAAAAGTTCAATTTAGCCTACAGAAATAAACAGATTACCACACATTTACCTTTAAATTTCTTTTTTTTATTCTTGAAACTTACTGCAATGATTAAATGAAGGATTAAATATTTTTAATTTTCTGAATTTTTTAACACCGGTTTTTTTTTAACTATCTGTGCCAAAAATACTCATTGTTCAAACAAAATTAATGTTTTTAGAAACAGTTTCACAGTTACTCTACTAGAAATAATTATAAATTTGAAACCATTCCAATAAGGCTTGAGAAAACCAGAAAACCAGGGGAAGCCATGTGTCTATGAAAATAAACTTATTTAATAAGTTGCCTATAACTGCATGGCATGTGCCCTTAACAAAATTTGAAAAAGGTATTTCAAAATGGCTCAGAGAAACGGTTTTTTACACCATATTAAAATATTTAAACTGCATATTAGTGTTTTAAGTACTTACTTTTTAAATGTTGTTGACTAATTTAATTTATTTTACTCTGTTAAAGTCTTGGTTTTTACCTTTTTGGCTGTTAATTTTGTTTGTTAATTACTATCTATTTATTAATTTATTTATTGTTATACCCAAGATTTAAATGTCTCTGTATTACAATGTATATTAAAAATTAATTAAGGCTTATGACTTTGTCAATGGCACATATTGTGTTTAAAGGCAATAAAATATTCTTAATTCTTGATACTTGTGTGATGGTTACTCTCATGCCCCATTTATGCCACAGTTAATCTCACCACTAACACACTGATGAACCGGCACAAATATTTTAACATCAGTTTTCAGTACTGTTATTTTTTCCCAGAACTTGTTGTACTGGGAAAAAAATTTAGGTACATACACAACACCACACTTTAAGTTTTAAAATAAAAATAAGATGAAAATTTTGATTTTATTTTACTGATACATAGGGTATCAGCTGTAAGCAAATAACAAAAAAGAGCCTAATAAAATTCAAATACTGGTTTGTGATAAAAATATATGAAAAATATGAAATTTAGCTTAAAATAATCAGATGACTTAAAGTAATGTCACACGTTAATCAAAAATAAAATTTTACAATTTATACACAATAGCTGGATTCCTTAGTTAACATCCAGTTACTATTATGAAGTTGGTAATATTCTGTCTTTAGAGCTTAAAAAAAATAAAAACTATAGAGATGATGTTAAAAAAGGACAATGATGGGTACATTTTCAATGACACCATTCATAATATTTAATAAAATATTCTTTTTATAGTTTTTACTATCTACTGCCTAATTAAATGAATTTAGATTATTTTCTTAAAATATATCATATTGCTTTAATGTCAGAAATAATTGAGATAACAAGCAGAACAGTAGTTTATTCCAATAATGGACAACTTATTCAACAGAATAATTTGTTAAAATTGCAATAAATGCTGTATAAAGAAATATCTTCAAAGTGAAAGTAGTAAAGAGTGTGTATTTTATTTGAAAATATGTGTTTATACATCCAATGCAAAGCCGAGATAAAATTAATGTATCCAGAACTAGCAAAGCTCACAACTGCAACAAGTGGCGAGAAGAAACTGCTCATGTGTTTATTCATAAAAACCAGAAATACAAAAACAGGACTTGTAACAAATCTTGAGGTTAAAAAAACCAAAATGATGAAAAAAATAACAAAATAGCCTTAAATAAACCAAAACTAGCAAAAAAGTTCAATATTATTAATTGGAATATTAACACGGATAATGAGAGAGTTATAAAATGTTATGATGATTATTAATTACTTCTAAGCTGGCTAACCAGCTAAACAAAGCTGCTAAATTAATTTATTAATGGTTGAAACCGGTTAGTTCGACCTTAACTACAATCTGTTATAAATAGCGACGGGAACACCGGATGACTGCTGATTTTCCACTTCTGTATAACAGAAGCGGAAAATTTCTCCCTCAGTTCAGGTTGACAAGTAACATAGGCCAAAGAAAATAGGTATTAATAATTCAAAAATTTATTATCTTTAAATAGCATAATAAAATGTATGCATCAAAAAATAAAAATAATATAAAGTTACTGTTCTTAAATACATAAGCTATAAATACAAGTATATGAATCCATGACTATTTTGGTTTATCTTATGAGGGCATTTTATCAAAGTTTTACCAAAATTGGTCAATAAAAAAGGCTAATTCCCCTAAAACAATAAGTAAAATCCTGGAAAAAACAAAAACTACAAAAAATAGCAGAAAATTATCAAGAACAAAAAAATAACCTGTTACAAGCCCTGCTAGCATACAAAGCACACTGAAACAGTTTGCACAGCATGTCTAATTCAATCAATTCGCAAAGTTGTTCATAAAAGGTTGATGAAAAGCTTTAAATAGTATACAACACTCACCAAGCCAAAATGCTCAAATCACTTCCTTGGCTCAAGATGCAACTCCTAACAGTGGAAACAACAATCTCTAAATCTCTAAACATCACTTAACAAATACCCAGGCAAAATGTTTGAACAACTTTATTATTTGGAATATTTTATTAAGGCAGTCTGGGGAGCCTGAGGAGGGAAGCAAACTACCCTTAGCTTACCCTGTACAACCGGACAAGTATGAAGAAGTCACAAAACCAACCTCAAGTTAATACACTCGAGAGTGGGTTTCAGATTGGGGGTCATAGTTGAAAGGGTGTCATGCCCAAACACAAAAAAATAACTAAAGGTGCAAGGATAGCCCAAAACGTTTGAATATATTTGTTTTTTTACAAAAGGATTACCTCAGAATTGTGTTAACTAGAGGTATGCGGATATTCGAAAATTCAGATCAGATATCTGGCTCCGATCTGAACCTGTAACATTTATCCAGCAAAATTCTATAAATATCCTAATCTTTAAGGATCAAAATAATGTAGAATATACATTATAATGTATTATATATATACAGGGTGTTCATTAAAGTCGGGGACAAACTTCAAGGGGTGATAGTACTCATCAAAATAAACAAAAAATTTCCCATAAACACATGTCGAAAAATCCTTTGTTTAGCCGCTAGCCGCCATTTTGTATTTTATACAAAAAACGTTATATATCAAGAACTATTTAAGATACAAAAACCAAACTTTGCACACATGTTTATGAGCGAAGGAGAATAATATTCTCACAGTATCATGAACTTTGCTTTTATATTTTCAAAATGGCGGCGGTTGAAAATCTTTTAATGTAAATAACAAAAACCCTTTAATTTTATTCAATTTTTACAAGAAATAAAAAATCTTGCAATTTTTATTTCAAACCGAACGGTTTTTTAGTGAACGAAATCCGTCTTTGGATAAGCGAGAAAATGCACTTTTAAAGATAGCTTACAGAGCCTATGCGACGCCGCGGCGCGGCCGTGGGGAAGAAGCGGCTGGCACAACAATTAATTCTTCGCCGCGGCCGCTCCGCGGTGGCGTGTGGGCCCTGTAATCTAACATTAAAAGTGCATTTTCTCGCTTATCCTTGGACGGATTTCGTTCACCAAAGTACCGTTCGATTTAAAATTAAATTTAAAATCTTTTTTATGCCTTGTAAAAATTTTATAAAGTTAAAGGGTTTTTTGTTATTTAAATTAAAAGATTTTCAACCGCCGCCATTTTGAAAATATAAAAGGAAAGTTCATGATACTGTGAGAAAATTATTCTCCCTGGCCCATAAACATGTGTGCAAAGTTTGGTTTTTGTATCTTAAATAGTTCTTGATATATAACGTTTTTTGTATATAATAGAAAATGGCGGCTAGCGGCTAAACGAAGGATTTTCCGATATATGTTTATAGGACATTTTTTGTTTATTTTGATGAGTACTATCACTCCTTGAAGTTTGTCCCCGACTTTAATGAACACCCTATATATATATATATATTTTTTTTATTAATTTTGGATATTAAGGACAATATAAGTACTCGTAAATATTTTGCTTTGGACAATTTCCTTCGAGTAAATATGTTTACATTGTAGATGATCATTTTACATATAATATAAAAAATTAGGATATATTCTTAGAGATAAATTATTTGACCGTTTTTGCTAGAGTTAAAATCCAAAATTTTTTCAATCCAAAATCTAAACTATCCAATCAGATCCAAAAAAAGTCACTAACCGCACACCTCCTTTATCAAGTCAGGAAAGCTATCTATGAATGAACACGAAGTTTTGATGAAGGTAAAATTGTAAGGAAAAATTTTAGTTGGTCAATAGTTTTTTTTTAAACCTAAAACATGAAAGATGGGAGCAAATAAACAATACATCTATTTCAACTATTTTTTTTATTGGAGTTCTTGAAAATTTATTGAGCTATAAAAAATTAACCGTGAGCTACAAGAGTATGTGATTAACTTTCACAAGTAAAATTTGGTCTGAATATTATCGGAGGTTTATTATTTCCTTTTAATAATACTTTAATGAAAGGGCTGAAAAGATTACAGAAATCTTTACTGAAGAGACCCCTGACATGATTAAAAACCCAAAATGAAAATTTAAATTAATATGAAAGAGATGAGGATGTGGATGAGTTAAAGATGTGAATTAGTGAACAGTTTTGTAGGACAATAATTAAATGCATAAATATTATCATTGTATTCTTATATTGCTTATGGTTGTTTTATGCCGTAGTATGAGGCCAACCATAAATTATGTAACATGTGAGTAGAGATGGAGAATCAAAATTAAAAATGATGAAAGCACATAGAATGTCTTTTTTGAGATGACATTATTCAACCCATCCTGAGGGCTTGACGTATATATACACAAATAAAGCTGATGACTTGCGGGCATTTGATGAATATATACACCTAAGATGCTAATCACTTGCGGGCGTTTGACGTATATATACGCAAACTATGCTAATCACTTGCAGGCGTTTGTCACATATATACGCAACTCAATCTGGAGTTAATGAGCATTTGATGTACATATAGGTAAAAAAAATGAAAAGTCGTTTAGGTATTTTAAAATTGTTTTATCTCATTCCATTTTCCGTCTACCGGTGTATACGTATTTTTAACATAACTTGCTATAACATTAGAACCATTTAAAGTACCAACTCCAAACTTGGTACATGTATGAGTACTAATAGGAACTATTATTGTGCATAGTATCAATTTTCTACTTTATACCATTTCAAAATGGCGGGCATTTCAATTTTTCAAAGCTCAATAATTTAAAAATCACAGGATTTACAAACAAGACCTAAAGACAAAAAAATTGCAAATATTTAATTTTTCTCAATGGAAAATTGAAATGGCCGCCATTTTGAAATAGTATGAAGTAGAAATTTGATAGTATGCACAAAATAGGTCTTATTAGTATTCATACAAATACCAAGTTTGAGGTTGGTACTTCAAGTGGTTCCAAAGTTAAAGAAAGTTAAGTAAAAAAGGCATACACACTGACAGACGGAAAACAGAGTGAGATAGGTCACAGGAAATAGTTTATATATATATATAAACTATTCACATGTTATGTATTACATACAGGGTGTTTATTAAAGTCGGGGACAAACTTCGAGGAGTAATAGTACTCATTAATATAAACAAAAAATTTCCTATAAACATATGTCGAAAAATCCTTAGTTTAGCCACTAGCCGCCATTTTCTATTTTTTTTTAAATCGTTATACATAAAGAACTATTTAATCTACAGAAATCAAACTTTGCACACATATTTATTGGCTAATGAGTAAAATATTCTCAAAGTATAATTTAAATTGCTTTTATATTTCAAAATGGCGGTGGTTAAAAATCTTTTAATTTAAATAACAACAAAAAAAAGGTTCCAATTTCAATTTCAAATCTAACGATACTTTGTCGAACGAAATCCGCCCAAGGATAAGAGAGAAAATGCACTTTTAATGTTAGCTTACAGAGCACATGCGCCACCACGGCGCGGCCGTGGATTCTTCGCCATAGCTGCGGTGTACACCCTGTATATATATATTTATGAGGTTATATTTAAATACTCTTGTAAATAGGAAGTAAAAAATTAAAGAGGAATAATTAATTAAAAATTGAAAAGAAATACTGTTTGTTATGTTTTTACAAGCTGTATTAGAGAGAATGTTACTATGTTTACACATACTCAGCCCACCCACATATACATAGCTATTTGAATGGAATCTATCAAATAATGTTAGGGGTGGTCCAGCACAGTTAAAAGGATGACAGTACTGATAAAAACTGATTTGCTGACGCTGGGATATGAAAAGGAAACAACACAATTACCCACTGATGTGTTTAAGAGTAATGTTTATTCATGGTTACTAAAAATCCTTTCAACTGTTTCCAAATTTCTTGATTTTAAATCTGTTAAGTTGTAAATATCTCAATATTACCAAATGAATTTATATATTTCCAGGTAGGTTATTTAGTATGAAATATGTCTTGAATGTTAATTATCATATAAGACAATTGAATGTATGAATAAGTAGTAATAATTGACATTGTCTATATATATGTTTTAAATTTTGTGTTGGGGAATATCAATTGAGAACATGGTGTAAAATGGTTTATTAATTAATTTTTGTGGATATGTTATTAAGAAATTGAATCTCCTCACTTCAATGGAATATCAATTCAATGGTTTGGCACACAAGATTAACCAAGGAATTGTTAATTTGAGGTGTGTAACCATAAACAATATTGTCAACAAAACTGATACACAATGGACCGTGATATTGACTGTAAGTTTTTCAGTCTCCCATTTGATCGGTTACTGTTTGGTTCCTTCTGAATAAAACGTAAAACTTGATTCACTTTATACTGATCAAAACCATGATGAAGAAATTGTCATATACTTTCATTGAACAATAGTATGATGCTAAAAGACTTATATTCTTTACACTTTGAGTGATGGGCCACTTCCAGTACTTAGCAGTAACGTTTTTGAAAGTTAAGTTTTGATTCGTGAGATTGCGTTCAATAAGGACTTTTTTTAAGAGGAATAGATCCATTAAATTTTTACAATGTACACAAGTGACAAATAAATTCAATAGTAACTTTTTTAGCTCATCAGTCAACTATTTATGTAAACCAATTGAACATAAAAGTGAATAAATTAAAATAAAACTGAAAATGATATGAGTTAATGATATGAAGAGCGCTGATGTGTACACTGTTAATCCAATTTTTGGAATAATCTGAACCACCAATCAGTAATATCAGTTCTAAACTTATTTTCATACTCCAAAAAAGGCAAATGATCAGAATACAACAAAACATCCTGTTGAACAAAGAGCAAAAACTAATCAAACTCCAATCCCATTGACTACCGTAACAGTTGTGTCATTTACTGTAGTGAGACTGAAATACTTGATTATAAAACAGCTTTTGTCAATTTGTCTATCCTTTGAATCTAATCCTCTCTATGTTTCTGTAATCCAATGAATCAATTTTTGTACTGTACTTAGGATTTGAACTATGTAATTTGAAAGTAGAGAAGTGTTTTTTACTTGCAAGTAACTAACTCACACATAAATGTTTAGAAACAATTGTTTTCTCTTGAAAAATAATTGTTCAATTAATCAACATTTCGGCAATCTGTACCTGCTCTGGTCCCAATAATATTGGATTAGCGGGTTTTTACTGTATAAAATTGAAATCATCAAAATGTTTCTCCAAAAATTGTAGTAATGAGAATAAACTTTCTAATTATATTGCCACTTAATTAAACAATAGTATGATAATACCCGGAGGCAATTATAAAATGTTATTATGATTGTAAAAAACCAAAGAATTGAGAATAATTGATTTCTCAATACTACTGATATCAAAGAAATTGATGAATCGATAACGGGAATCGGCCTATTCCTAATTCTGATAATATTTTACCTAGAACTAAGTTTTTTTGTATATTTTGACAATTTTAACATAATATACAATACTTATACAAAATAATCTTTACTCACCCAAGTTTACTGATGTATTTATCTCTCAGTTCTTCTCGCACCTTAGGCATATACTTCAGGGCTTCTGACTGGTTGTTATGTTTCAAACAAACATCCACAAAAGGCTAAAACAAAATAAATTTCAAAGAATGTTGTTTTGTTAATTGTATGTTGACGGTGAAAACCTTATTTAATTATACATTGCTCACCATCAAAGTAAAAAAATCTGTGAATGTGACATATAAAACAAAGATAAGGTTAATTTGAAACAATACTAGTGGGTAGTAGGCTAATGATAATAATAGGTTGGTATCATTTGGATCTGAACCAGTGACATCCCCGCCTTGGGTTTGGAGGGAGTGACATACTCACTTATAAAAGGTATTAACCCTAGAACTGGCAAAGTTATAATTCACGACACATTTACAAATACAATAAGAAGTGGCAGGTGGAGGCATCTGTCATCAATTTAGTGAACTTCTTAGACAAACTAACAAGGTGTCTCTGCCTTCTAACCGTGTTGCCCTCTGGGAGCTGATATATATATACTGGCTCATGCAGTTCACTAAACTGCCACTAGGGTATGTCTTATAGCCAAGTAAGCACTTTTTATGTACTTAACGGTGGATGAATTCGTTAACCCTCCCGTGGTTTACTGTCGTATTTGTGACAGTACCTGACGCCCGCCGATGGTTCACTGTTGCAGTTGCGACAGTTAGTAAGCCTTTATATAATGTTGACATCGTTTCATCTCATAAGAGTTTTTATTTTCTATAAGAGCATAACATTTTTTATATCCTTTTTTCTTTAAATTTAGAACAAAATAGCTTTTTTTGGATTTCTGATTCAGTGTTATTCATTTAAATTTGTGAGGGAGCAAACTTAAAGTCTTTAAGGTGTTCTACTTTTTTGTGTTTACAAGAGGATACAACAGCAAAATACAAACGTTAGTGGAAACTAGAATAATATAATGAAGTCATAGGAAATTTAACTATGAACAAAATTATATGTAATAATGTAATTACCATGGTGATTATATTTTTTATAATTTTGTCGGAAGCTGTGCAAAACAGTAAAAAAAAGGCGAACCCTCAGGGGTAAAATAGTGAACCACTGGAGGGTTTAAGTGCTACACTGACAAGTGTAGCGTTTCAGCCATTCGGAAGTGCTAGGGTTCAAATCCCGACCATGAACAATCCCAATTTGGCTTGCAAATGTGTGGTATAGCGGAGAGTGGGCCCACCTTAAATAAACGGTGGCCGGCTTGGGTGGAAGTTGACGGCATTTGTGTGTTTAATTGGGATTGCAGTGGACACCTATTTTGCTTTTGTGGTTGTAAGGGGGGGCATTAATATTTTAAGAAGATATACGTAATTTAGTTGCAGTTAATGTTGCAGTTAAAGGGGAAAAGACATTACATTACATTACACAAAGGGGCGGAACAGAGTTCCTATAGCACAGGGGAAAAGACTTGCCAGTTATAGGGTTAAATTCATAAAAGTATCAAAAAATCTATGTTGGTAACAAGAGCGCAAACAATGTTATATCGCACGAGAGGTTCATATAGAACCTCAAGGGTGACCATAACATTTTGCTCTCGTATTGCACACAAGATTTTTTGTAAAATAAAAGTCATTTAGGTTATGTTTTATTTTCCCGTTGGGATGAATGTAAACATAACTTTTAGGTTTTCGGTAACCTCAGTTTCACTGCGCAAAACCGGATGTTAGTTTTGTAAGAACATATAATGTCTATCAGCTGACTGAGCACTTAGCGCATGCTATTGGTTAGTTTCATATAAATTTGGAGCAATCCACACATGTGATTAGCCGGTTACTTATCTACCCTAGGGTGCATATTAAGCGGATATGTACCTTATACATTCTGCCAACAGTGTGAAATATGCCTGTTTTCATGAACTTTTATTGAGTTTCAAATTCAATCAATCAATAAAATAATGCTTTACTCAACGTGTTTATAGTACATGTGAAAACTAACCCTAGAGCATCTTGGAGTTCACAAGTAACCTCAGGCCTATTCAACAATACCCTTGGATAGGCAGGATTTCAGCATGAAAGGAGCCAAAGACGGCCGCTAGTGACTAAACCCGCTGGATCGTATCTAGTACCGACACATGGTGGCTATGGACACCACCCCACCGGTGAAGCCCACCGGCTAGAATTCTCACCACCTACACCTCCAGTTCACTAATTATAGCAACGGCTATCTACCCAAGTGTGACCTAGTGACGAAAGACACCTTTGCATCAAAAAACCTCACTCTGGAAGGAAACAGGAGCTTGACCCGGGCATTTCAACCACCACAGAGAGAGTTAAACCCACTTCAGCCAGTTGTACTATCAACTTTTAAAGCTGGAATGTTTTTAGACTGAGAACAAATCTCTTCCCATTTTGGTGGTCATAGCTACAGTCATCCTCTGGTCAAGGAATTCAAGATGAGGCCCTAGGGCTTCGAGATATGCACCTCCTATAGACCCTACATCCTTTTGCCAATGAGAGGGACCTGGTCACTAACGATCTAGTTGGAGGGCTCTAGAGAGATAACTTAGAAGCACAACATTTTATATAAATAAATAGTAAATTGCCATAGGTCGGGTTTATGAGACAAAGACTTGCAGCATTTTATAAGAAATTCATTAGCTACACCAATGTTTACCTCAAAATTGGTACTACTAATCACAGACCTGTTACAGCTTCCATTAGGCCTTGTAAGTAACAGACATTAGTGCCATAGTGAAATTAACAGCTTCTCTTCATTATATAACAAGTCAAGTGGAAATTCTAATCATTGATTCAATGCCTAAAATACTACTTTCTTCATTTAAATATTAAAATATTAAAATTAGGTCTATGACAAAGTTAGCTTTATAAAAATTCAGAAAAATGTTTATAAAAAAAAAAACTGGTTAATGTTGACTTATATAAAAATAAAATGGAGTAATAAAGAAACTAAGCTTCTTCTTAATATCTGTCAATTTTCTTCTGCATCAATGATAAAATATTTAGCCACTCTTGAAAAATAAAATCTAAATAACTGGTCCATTTTTGAAAGTTGTTTTGCTAATGTTTTTCTTAGAAATTGAAATAAAAACATAATGGTAAACATTGAATTTCTAAATAGCCATGGTTTTTACTCTTGGAAAAAGTTTCTAACTCTGTCCATTTTTTCTGTTCAGCTAAACTTTCAATTCTTAGCCACCAATACCTGAAAATAAAATGACCATTGAAAAAGTAAAGTGACCATTTTTGGGGTTGAAAATTGTTTAAAGGGTTTTTGGGGTGAACTACACATTAAATAAAAAATTAAAACAAATAAGAAAATGGCCAGAAGATATGGCCAAAGTGCACCTGTTTATCGAATTTCATAAAAATCAGACAATCAGTGTGGTCTCGGGGTTTGTACACAGACAGATATCAGTCCTTTTTATCCCACTTTTTTGGTTTCAGTGAGCCTCAAAACAGATATATCCACTCTCAACTCAAACTCAAAAATTTTTACGAAAACAATACTTTTACCATATACCAAGTAAAAGGAGAGACAGTAAAAAATTCAATAGAGAGTAAATAAATGTGGTAGTACACCGAAAATTGAACTGTTTACAACACGATGACTGTATCCATTGATATTTAGTCTATGTCATCAATTCTGTAAAGAAGCAAAAAACCAATTCAACTGACGATCCAAACCTGGAGGAACTGTGGAAGTCCTTTTGTTCCGTTTTTTTAATTACGAGTACTTCGAAATTTCAGAGGCTTATTTATGGAAACTAACTTTGTATTTTGGAGGTTAACAAGAGTTTTAGAGGTAGGGTTTCAAATTAAAGGAATATAATTAAAATTCTAGAGGCTCAAGTATAAACAGATTTGAATTTTAGGGGCTAAGTTATGCTTGAAAAATATAACTCAAACACGATTCAAATTATGGAAATAAAATTGATAGAATATTCAAGGTTTTAGTCAAGGGAACATACAGAATCTACAACTTGTATAGGTTATTGAATTATTGGGATTCGAATTAGCGATGTTTATATAAGGCCAAAACAAAATCGATAAAGATAATAAACAATTTAGGTAAATTACTCGACTTGCTTTTTGGCGGACCTACGTTTTATCATCCATTCATGGAACTTTTCAAACATAGAGAGGAAGATTTTATATTTTATGTAATCTTTGGGTGTTGTATAACAGCAAATCTTTAAACATTTGATTCTTTAAGTTTTCGTCCGAATCGGTTTCGAGCGCTAAAAGCCAAGTTTTGAGAAAATCAAAAATCGTTCCATCCTTATTATAACAATAATCTTCATTTGAAAGAAATATTTATTACAACATATTAAACCTTTTGAGAATTATCTTACAGAAAGATGCTATTTTTATACATGTTTTTGTACTCTACATCATACTATTGCTGAATAAAGACTACCTTCTGTCAGGAACCTTGTATTCGGTACGCAATTTATCAGCCAGTTTGACCTCCCCGAGAGATAGAAGTCCCATCACGGTATCTTGTAGACTCCCATTGACAAACTCCCGATGAAACTTCTCCTCAAGAGTTCTCTGGTACTTCAGCAACTTCAACTGTTCCTCACAAAGCGACGAATGTAGATCATTCTTGGCAATTTTGAATTTCTCTGCTGCTGCAACCAAAGATGCCTCCCGAGTTGTAGCGTTCTGTAAAAGTATTTTATTGTAAAATGAAGCGAATATTTTCTTTATTTTAAAAACCCTGAACAAGAATTACTATTATTAAATTATACAAACAAGTACATTTCACAAGGTTTTATGTACAGATACCGATATGAATATTTTGGTGTTAGAGAATTTACCTAACAATTACCTTACTTTTTTACCCTTTTTTTGTTAGGGAATTTACATTGGGATTCCCCAGGGTTCAACTCTGGGACCCCTTCAAGAGCGTCTTGGGACAGCACACGCTGCGAGACTTTATGTCACTGTTTGAGAAACTATGATGTGCTTTCTTGTTCTTATTCTCATTCCAGTTTTAGTGTTTGCCTGTCTAGTAGTCTTCCATCTTATCTTACTTGTGTTATCTTGTGTTTTTTGTTTTGTCTTCAATGTGGTGCGAGCGGAGTTTAACCCTAGAATGGCCAAATGTCTATTATAGACATTTGGTTTCGGTAAGATGGTGGCCAAACATCTATTTCAGATGTTTGCTAAAATGAATTTTTAACCCAATATTTGATATTGTTTTTAAGAAATAAACGTATTGAAACCTATACCATTGGAAAGCTTATGAAATAAACTTTAATTTTCATGAATAACATGTTCATTTACGTTCATTATTACGTACAACGAGTAAAATAATAATACAGATTTTTGAAACAACCCCCTTGTGACGCTGCTGATCGAGTGGCGAAAGCAAAGACTACCATTTTCTAAATTTCATCCAAGCTTTAGTTTTTGTCTTAGAGAGTAGTGATTGGCATGACTGAATAGATCAATTCTTTTACTATACTTGGTCAGTTGAAAGCTGTAATTTTTCTACCAAACGACTGTAAACGGGTGAGGTTAAAGTTTTCTACATGGCCAAACGTCTATTTTAGATGTATGGAAATTCTATGTTACTCCACTTGTGGTTTTTACCACATTTTTTGGTGTTTTTTGCCGCCATTCCATTGATGCTGAATAAATAAGTGAGCTGCTAGCACTGTGTTACTGTGCTTGTGGTGAAGTTCATTTCTTTCGTTCAATTTCTGGCGGTGTCAGCTTTTGATTCACATATTTCTATTAATATATAAGTTTATATAAATATTGTGGATGGCATTTCTTCACTGTTTTAATGTTATTCATAGTTGAACTGCGTAACTAGTTCTGATGGAGAAAATGAGAAGTATGAGTACCCTATGCAAGGAATAAGCTAAAAATAATTTTGAAAAATAACACATTGTGGAAAATAAATTAGTTAAATAACTTTCAAGAGAGCCTCATATCAAGACTTCATAATGGAATGATTTTTTCCATTATAAATAAATTTCAAAAAAAACTTTAATATCTATTTTTTTTGTCAGTTAATCTTTTGTATGAAATAAAGTCATGATGAATGCAATACATAATAATGGTTTGATAATTTTACAAACAAAGGTTTTTTTATAACCACTCATACTCTGCTTGAAAATATTGAAGAAGGAAGGTTAAGGAAATTAAATTTTCTGATCACGCTGGTGGCTAAAGTAGCAACAGAGATCAGTTACTGTTACAATTTTAGTTTGTTTAAGGTTTTGGCAATTGGACCAAACTGAATCTATCGATGATGTCACTACTTGCAGCGTCAACTGTCCCTAGACGCTCGTGGACCCCTTCCTATCCTTGTTTATTACAAAGACCTACCAGCTCCATTAACTCATTTGAATTAATTGATAAGCAACAACTACTGTCTTTCTGATTACTGATTTTGACAAGTTAAACTTGTTAAATTGTCTGGTCCAGACTCTTAACATAATGGATAGATTGAATAACCTAAAAGGACTCAAATTCAATCCGACAAAAACTGGGTTTATTAACTTTCTTTTAAAGTAAAAGAAAACTTTCCAATCTGATTCATTATATCTACTAAATTCATTAGATTTGAAGATGATGCCACCTCATGTAGGATCCAGATCACTTCTTCACTCAACAAATCACTTCTCAAATCACTTCTCCCTCAACTTAGTAAAGTCGTCTATGCTTTGATTACCTTGTCACAATTTGTGGGAGTCTTGAAACTGAGAGCTTAAAACGCAGAAGAGAGCAATCAGATGCTTTTCAGGCTTAAGACCTAGAGAAGCGTTAGAGTAAGCTCCTAGGATCTAAAGTAAGTATAACTTCAGAGAGTGTCAAATGATTACGCTTTCTTCAAAACTATGAAACTCTACAATCAGTTGTCTCGTGATGTCAATCAGGTGTCATGTGGTGAAGATCAAGAGATTCAGGGAATATATTGAATCAAGGTTAATAAATAAATATATAATATACTAATTGTACGAGTTGGAACTCAAAACAAGAGAAGAATAACAGTGTTTTAGCACAACAAAGTACCAACTGGGGTACATATCGTATGCTTATGTTTGTATACCTTCGGATCATAGGCATCTTGTATGAAGCAGGCAGCTTGAGCCAAGTGATCATCTTCCTGCAAGTAAATGGTTCTCAGTCTCTCCCAGTTGTGCTCCTTGCAGTACTTGAGATAAAGAGCTTGGGCCAAAGGAAACTGACGAATCTTAATCTACAACAATGTTATTACATTTCGACTAGCTTTAAAAATGATCTACTACAAAACACTTTCCAACATAAAATAAAGACAAACACCAAAAGCGCTGATATGATAGCTCTGTGCTAACACGCTGGCCCAGTAAGTCAGAAGTTGCTGGGTTATAACTGGTTGCCAACGACTCTTGTCAGATTATAAGCGGTCGGCCACCTCTGGCTAGCCCATGTGACTCACACCATTATGGTACCATGCTGTCTTTAATTCACCGTACAGTCCACTAGGCCTGATAATAAGTGATAATGATAGGGTGATAGTAAGTGATCAAAGTAAAAAAAAAAACACAGCTGGATATCCTTGTTTTTAATGAAAATACTTGATTTTAACAAATTCTGATCTTCTGAGTCTGATCAATTTGTATTGCTTTGTTCATTTTATTTATATTCTCTGATATAATTAGTTGTTTACTATTTGTTTACTATTTATTATTATTCTTATTAATCTTAACAAAAGGGGACTTATGGTTTAATAGTTGGGATGAAGCTCGGGGGCGAGAGGTTGGATGTCTTACGGGTCGCGGAGATCGTAACGCGGTAACGCTGCCACCACTGCTCATTACAGGGAGCAGTCCCGGAAATAAGATTTTTAGTGGGAGTAGAGGTGAAGTCATTTAAAAAACTCGGAAAGAAACTTTATGTTAATTTAAATAGGAAAAACTAACACTAGATTACAGAAGAAAAAATTAATATAAGTTATGTTACATTATGCTATAATAAGGTCGGGAGGGAGATAAGTGAGTGTGTACCGAGCCGGTCAAAAGTACAATACCGCTCCAGACAATGCGTGCGAGACCCCCTCCTCTCTGCCATCAGATCACCCATTTCACGCGACTGGACGGGAGAGACGTGATTGCTGACTAGTGAACCACTCGGCTGCTCATAGCCATCCACAGTTGGCAAAGAAAACTTTACTTTAAAATACATGTTAAATAAAACTAAAAAAATTAATTTTTGTTCACTTGTCTGAAAGAGGGTGTGTCGCTACAGATGTGTGTGATAAGGTAAAAACTCTGAGTGTGGTGCTTGGTAGCAGCCTTACTTTTTCGGACCATATCACACACGCTTCTCAGCGAGCATTGGATAGGATGTGGGGACTGTACAGGTTTAAGAGCTTGCTCCCAGAGTCTGCTAAGCTGCACCTCATGCAGTCACTAGTCCTGTCGGTCTTCACTTACTGTTTACCAGCCTATGGAAACAGCATCTCCGGAGAAGGTATGAGCAGAAAAGCTCCAAAACTCTGCTATTCGTTTCATTTTCTGCTTGAAACGCTTTGACCTTTTCTCTTCTTTTAGAGATGCTGCTGGGATATTGGTGGTGGATGCTGTTTGTAGGATCATGACGTGCTGCATGGTGCATAAGGCTCTGCATCAACAAGAACCTCAGTAGCTTTGTGAGCAGCTCTCCTTCCAGGAGGAGGTCTCACAACGTAGTACCCGCCATGGGGGGCTCCTTCACTTCCCAAAAGTCAGACTTGAAATGGGAAGGGGAAGTTTCTCTTATTTCGGCCTGAAGTTGTACAATGACCTCCCCTCTGAACTTAAAGGTTATGCAGGCAAAACTTTCAGAAATAAGCATATAGAATTATTAAGACCTGCATAACTGTTTTTTCTTAGCTTTTATCGTTTTCATTTGTTTTCCTCATTGTTATTAGTATGTTTTTATCGTTGTGATTTTATTGTTATATATTTGTTATAAGTTCTAGATTAAAATTAAATATGACAAGAGTAGTTCTGTAAAGCAGTTGTAACTAAGAAACGCTCGATAATAAAAGGCAATTTTATTTATTTATTTATTTTATGTAAGTATTCTGCTACTAATTTCCTGAAATACTAATTGGAGGAATAGGCGCTACAGACTAGGACACTTTAGCTTTTTGAAGTATGATAAATAATATTTATCAAAAACAGAAAACCTTAAAAAAATATAAAATTTACCTCAAAGTTGCCAAGCTGCATATTTTCGTGAAGATGTATCAATACGGTGTAGACCAAATCTGTGTTCCCACTTTCTATGGCCTTCACTAAAGCCACTTCCACCTTATTTAGATTTAATAATAAAGGAACTTGCAGAGTAGCTCTTGGCTCATAATCTAGTAACTGAAAAACAAACATCATAATTTATTCATACTTTTTATCGCATTAAGTATAGTTTTCATCAAGGTACAGAACACCCAAACACAATATTTTCCCTACATCAATTAGCGATTCTAGGAATAATTGATTAGGGGTTTTTAATAATAAAAAGTATTTTGAGTTTGATTATCCTAACATTTTCTCTATATGAACCACCCCCCTCCTAATTACTTTAAATAATCAACTCCCCACTATGTTGATTTAAAAACAATTTTAATCAAACAGGAAAAGTTAGGGCCACAGAGCCCTTTTTTTAAACTTAACCTGAAGGCAGTAATTTTAAATAAATATCTACAAATAATACAAAAAGAGTTCAAAAATCAAAAGACCTTTCAAATCAAAATCAAGAGTTCAAAATATTATCAATAAAACAAAATTTGATCAAACTTGCAATATATGTATGTTATTTAAGTACAGTCAAGTTGATAATTTTAAACACTTTGAAACCACCGCACAGAATGGTACAGGTTAGCTAAAGAGTTCCTGAAACATGCAGTACATGATGCATTCGCTCATTGAGGTATGTGCATAAATTACTAGTGTTCACAACAAAACCGACCTTGCTTAAAAACACACATTGTACACCCAACAGAAATCCCATCAAACACGAGATCAAGCTATTCGGTCTAGTTACAAGTTTCTTAGTGCTGTCACAAACTGTGTACGATTATCAATAGTGTTGATTGGTAATGGTAAGCTATTCCAGTAACAACAAAAGCTCTGCCATACACTTCTGCCCAATATTAAGGTTTATGTGATGTCGATGTTGATGAAGAATCAGAATCAGAAACTCTTTATTACAATTTCATTGAGAAATGTACAGCATCAATAATTTACAGAACATTTTTTTATATTTTTACTCAGGTATGTAGACTTCCACTCTTGAACTCTTTTATGTTGTAAAAGGGCCTTTCAGTCGAGCAGTTATCCAGAGTTGTTTTCAGCTGCTTTCCTGAGAGATTCCTCATTTCTTCAGGTAAGAGGTTGAAAAGTTTTCTGCCAGCATATGACGGCTTTCTCTCAAACAGACTAAGGTGGTGAAGAGGTAGTGTGTAGTCTGTAGCATGCCGGGTGTGGTAGTTTTGGTGGTCAGAAATTCTTGGTAAATTTAACCCATCAACATACAGTATTGTCTCCCGGATACAAGGCATACTCTAGTTATTATGTGGAGTTGTTTAAAAGCCTCTCTGCACGAGTCAATAGGTCCAAGACCACTGAGTACTCTTAAAGCTTTCTTTTGGAGGAGCATTATTGATTTAGATTCTCTTGCATTGTTCCTCCCTAGACAACTATTCCATATCGGATGTGTGATTCAAAAAGCGCAAAGTAAATTGTTTTGTTTTAAATCTGAGTCAGCAATAGCTGACTCAGTCAAGAGAACAGGCTTGTGTTTAATTTCTTGCACAGGATATCCATGAAGAAAAACATGATAACCTTAAACTAACTTAAGTTATAAAATTGAAATCATAATGCAAATAATTGGGTAGACCGGTTTTCAGTGTTTAAAAACTAATGAAATAATTTAGAATGATCTTTTACCATTAAATATTTTATATACAGTAGAAGCTCTCTTAACGGACTCTGATGGTCTGATGGTTGGATAACGGGAAAGGTTGGTTAAATTGAATAATATATGAAATAGCTGCAAATAGTGTTAAAATCAATAAAAAAGGTGGATAATTATTTATTTATATATATTGTACCATAAATATTGAATTGTAGCTATCACTCAGCCTATATTCCTTCCAAGTTCTCATCAATCTCTTTTTAAATGAGATGTGGTAATATGAATATGTAATAAAAAGTAACATGGAGCACATTTAACTCACTTTTATAAACTATCATAAACCTAAACTATCATTAAGGCCTAATAAGAACTAACATACAAAGCGTATGGTCACTGCCATTTTAAAAGCAAAGTCTCTCCAATTTTTTTATAAAAATTACGTCATCAACTGTTGAAATTTGTTGCTGTTTAACGTACAGTACAGCTCAGTCAACTGTAATAGCTTTCTCGTGAGAATTTGACCTGCTATGGAAACATATGATTTACCTGTTTCAACATGAAAGTATTCACGTTTTGAATCGCCACCACAATTTCGGCTGCTGTGGCGGAATTAGTTCATTACTTGGAACTAGACAGTTAATCTGACGGGTGATTGATACACAGTCGAAAAAAGAGCTTCCACTGTACAGTGTAAGGTGGTTATAACTTTATTCAATAGACCAAACAATTATTGGTGCTATATCAATGTGAAGTTATGAAAGGGCTTAGTTATCAATACCACATAAATAATATCACGTTTTTATTTTCATAAAATACACATACATTAATGTGATTATTGTTATAAATATTAATATATTTATGAACAATAATCCTGTGCTATTTCAATTTTACGTAAAATATTTTTAAAAGTTTTTATAATGAATACAGTAAAATTTTAAATAAATGAAAAATACATTATGATAATTTTTAATACATTGTTGATACACGTTCACGAAGTATTAACCCATTCACGTCTAATGACGTACACTGTACGTCCGCGTACTTCGCTAGACAGATGTCTAATGACGTGCGCCGTGCGTCCTGCGGGGTGGTTATGAGCAAACAATGTGCGTTGCCTGCTTATATTTCGACGTAGTTCATTTTTCCACCATTAGGTGTTCTAGTTTATTTCTCATCCGATAGATAGTGTTGGCGTTCTCTTTTATCATCTTATTTTGTGTCAAATGTTCCGTATTGACAGTAAATTATTTTCTCGTTCGCACAATTCGTTCAGCGATTGTGTTTATTGATGATAATACAGTTGTAATGATTATTATTTAAAGATTTATCATTAACTATTTATTACTGCAGGTAACTGGAAGTAGATCTGCCAAGTGAAATAAAGGAATCTTTTGAAAATAAAATAAGATTTGACGAAAAAAAAGTACCTACTTGTTTCTAAGTCTACAGCTTTGAACTGGTGAAAAAGTACAGTAATCATTTTTTTTCTAGCTAAAAGTGATTGTATACACAGTTAAAGGGTATAAGGAACAGGGCAAAGAAATCAAAACATATAATTCATGAAGTTACTGTTAATTCTTTCACGCTAATAGTGACGCGCAGTCGTAGTGAACGAGGCTTGATTTTCGTTCAGACCGGAGGGCCTCAGGCGTCGACCGTTCTGCCCAACGGGAATGAATTAAGTTGAGAGCACGCGAATCAAGAGAACACTGAAAACGGTACCGTCATTATCTCCTCCCGGTAGGTTCTTTACGTACAACACAAGACTATATCAGTGGATGGGAGAGGGAGAGGCATAGCAGCATGGAATGCTGTATCCGAAATAGATTTATGCATCACTGATGAATACACTTGCCCTGTACTGTCACGTTTATCACCCATTTTAGCCATTTTTAGGAGGTTTTCTTTGTTGCTTATGGCCAGATTTTGTTGACGTTATATTCAAGGTTTTTAAAATTATTTACGATAAATCCGAGGTGTTATCAATGCTAGTTCTTTAAGTTGGGCGGGACTTAAAAAATAATGACGTTATATCTGTATTGACATTACAGCCGAGTCCGTGATAACCAAGTTGTATTGTATATCAATCATTGCTCAAGTTGCCTGGATCTACTGGAAACGGACCTCATCATTTTAGTATGGTAAAGTTTTAGTTACCTTTTGTACACATGTTTTGTGTCACTGTCTTCATGGTTTATAAAAGGGTTTCTTGGTAAAAAAAATCAGCCTTTCAGTCTTCGATACAAACCTTAGTGGTAAAGTAATTTAAAGTTATAAATGTGGATAGATTGTCAGTAGTTTTGTTTATACAATAATTTATAAAGAGAGCAAATGTGGGCTTGTTTTTTGGTAAACATATATTTTTTGGAACATACCTGTACTGTATTTTATTTCATTATAGCATTATACAGTTTTCACTGTTTTACCTGAATATTAGGAAAGCCTATATAATCAGGCAAATTTTCTTATTCTTTTTTGAAACTTGTAAGATATACGTTTAAAAATTAATTAAAATGTAAAGTATTTTACAAATGTATACTAATGGCCTAATATATTGTGCAAGCATAACTAATTTTGTGTTTTACTTGCTTTGAATCATTCTGTTACAGTTTTCTTACTTTAGTCTTATCAGCCTTTATCTTCTTTGGTGGAATTATTAAATGACTTTAATGAGTTAAAATTAAACTTGTAAGTTCTCTTCTTATTGAGTATTAAAACAAGTTTTAACAAGAATTAAAAAGTATTAAAACAAGAGAAATATAAGAGATACACCTACATTGTAAGAGCTAATGTCTCGTGCTTCATAGAAGTAGGTCAACAAATAGGCTATTTCTAATTCTACACCATATAGGCTATTTGTTTTGCACTGTCGTGTGAGAGAATTGTAGAGAACTTACATATATGTAGTCATAAACGTTTTTGTGATTTTCATGCTGTACGTTTTTCTAAGTATATTGGAACTTTTTATTCCTATATTTTTGTATTGTGAAGCACACTGTGTAAACAACACAATTTGTTGTGTATAGAATATATACTGTGTTGGATATTGAAAAATTTGAAACCGATTTTTCCTAATCAGATAAATATATCACTGCTGTTGTCCTATAAACGATTTACCTTAATAGCTAATTCAGTGCGTCCGTTATTGATTGCTTCTTTAGCAATATTGGTGTATGAGACGCCAGCATTGCGGCCCAACTTTTCGGCTATCTCTCTCGCAATCTGATCCGAGTCTAGCCTGAGCTGCTTGACCTTGTACGAGGCCCAGTGTGTAAGAATGTGACTGCTCGAGTCAGGTATGTGCAGGTAGTTGACTCCCTGAATGGCTAGGAAATACTGCCTCCTCCTCACCAGCATGTCTAGCAGCACTTGAATTGATAAAAGCTGCAATCTGTCCATGCTAAGGAAATTTAATACCTCCAAGACTAGCTGTGATGTTGAACTTGACTTTGTGAAAAACTACAGTACTGTGAATCAGGATGACATTTGTGTATTATTGAAAAAAGAGGAGCCACTTGGACCATTTTAGAGAACACATTTATTCATTTTATGAGAGTATCTACAAACCATGTGACACTTTGAAGAATAATGTTAATTTTGTGACAGCATTACTGACTATTATGCATACCAAATTAAAGATGAAGTGGTTTTCTTGGGAATTACATATTATATTTTTTTATTTTTCTAACATAAAAAAGATAATTACTTGCTAATTATCGAATATATATACCTAGATACCCATTTTTACTTTCATTTGATGCCTTAACCATCATTATGCGACTATTGTGTACCCAGTAGCGCTGTCACAAAATTAACATTGTTCTTATGGGGCTAAAACAAAATATTTTGTCAGTAAGACAGAACATTTCAAAAATATTTTGATTGTATTGGATGAATTTTGATAATGTCCCTTTTCTGGTGACATAAATAAGATATTCCTACTGTTTTATAAACCCAACTGTATTACCCGCAGGTGTATGACCATGTGAGGTTAGTATTTTTGTTATCAGCACTGGATGTATTGTAGTCTTTTCCAAGAGAGAATCAAGAAGAGTAATTGAAACCAAACAAAAACAAATCCATATGCTATAAATCTGATAATTAGATAAAAATACAAAAAAGATGTAGAATATTTTTAAAAGTTGTTAAATGAAAAAATAACTGCAATTTTGTTATTCTTTATCAGTTTTGCCAAATACTATTCGACCTATTTCCGTCGAACAACACACAGTGCACGTCCTCCGCTAGTAGTAGCCAATGACTAACGACATGCACTGGACTTCCAGAGCAAACAATGTGCTTTCATGAGCTAGTTCATTTCTCATCCAATAGATAGTGTTGGTTTCCTCTTTAAACCATGATAATTATAACTGTCTCCAATGTTCTATGTTGCCAGTAAATTATTGTCTCAATAGCATGAATTGTTCAGTGATTTTACTAAGTGATGAAAATATAAGTAAATGATTCTTTTTAAATGTCGAAAGCTATTTACTACTGCATGTAAACTGGAAATAAATGTGCCAAGTAAAATAAAGGAATCGTTTGAAAAAAATAAGTCTTGATGAAGTGCCGATACCTGTTTCTAGACCTTCCATTTAGAAGAGGTGGAAAAGTAGTGATCCTTCAATTATTCATTTTTCTTTTCATTTAATTCTTCTTTAATATTTTTATTTTGCTAAAAGAGAATGTATACCCAGTTAACAGGGTAAAGAAATAAAAAATTGTTAATGAAATTACTGTTAAATCTATCAAGCTAATAGTGGCATACAGTCACAGTGAAAAAGGCTTGATTTTAATTCAAACCGGAAGGCCTCAGGGGTCTTCAGACAGGAATGGGTTAAAATCTTCATTCAGTTACCAGAACATATTAATGAAAATTGAGTGATTTTGGTATGTGTCCAACACTAATTATGATTTATGAATAAGCCAATGTAATTTAAGTCCAAAATTTATTATTTCCTTCAAGTCTATAATTGGATATTTGGATGAAGGATAGCAAGCAAAAGTTAAAAACAAAAAAAGTTGTAAAAGCAGTTTGAAACATAATATAGGGAATATAATCCATAACTATTATGGAATATTTCAAGATATTTTGGAGTCAGTCCATCATTAACTAAATTCAAATAATTTTAACAATCCCAAAACTTTAAAATAATTATTTGTTTGAAAAAAGGATACTGAGCATAGGTGATAGGAATGCCAATTTTGGGATCTCTAACAGCATTCAAAACCCTTAGTAGGCGACACATTCTCACATACGAGTCAGGGTTGTACTCAGGTAAGAAACTTTTGCCAAACTGCGCAGCCTGCAAATAGAAAGATTTATTTTAAACGTAAAAATGTACTGGAAAAAGTTTATAATCTATATTAAACATATATTTTAGAGAAAAAATAAATTTCTACAAATAAAGTAAACTTTTAAAAGATACAAATTTATATATTCCTTTACTTTTGTGCCTTATTATATATGCTCTGAAATAATGTGTTATTATCTTACCATAGTTAAATATAAACATATTAATTTTCAAAAGAATGAAAGGATACACTAGTCCTGAATGAAAGGTTGAACTCATGGCCAGCTACCCCACAGCCACCCTCAGATTGAGCTTCACCAGATTGAAGATTCAAAATTCAGGATTCACACTATAAATAGATCTAAATACTAGAAACCTTTTAAAGAATCCTTTTAAATTTACTAATACTCATATGTCGAGCAATTTCTGATAGCCTATTAAACATACACTGCCTCACCAGCTTTGATTCAAGGTTCGACTAAATGATTCCTCTATCTGCCACTTGTGCCTCCGTTGATGAAGATGCCAGATGAATATACTTGACAGACTTACCTTGATTAGCATCTTCTGCTAACAGGGGTTGGACCTCAGCCTCAGCTTGGATTCCCCCAGGTGGAAATGCTTGGCAAAACTCACCTTAATTAGTATCTTCTGATGACTGGAGTTGAAATGATGCCCAGCTACCCCACATCCATTCTCAGCTTGGGTTTCACCAGGTGAATATACTTGGCAGACTCACCTTGATTAGCATCTTCTGATGAATGGGGTTGAACTCATGCCCAGCTGCCTCAATGCACTGTCCTACAGCCAAACTCAGCTTGGGCTTCACCAGATGAATGTATTCATTTGCTCTATGGCTCTTTTTCTGTAAAAGATAGTTTTGAGTTAAATCTCGAACTTGGTAATGGCTAATTTATCTTCTTACTTATAACATTTAAAACTTTTGGACTGGGTAAACATTTGATATCTGCTTTTAACCTATGATGCTTAATTTACATCCTCACAATTAATTTCTAAAGTCATTGAAATCCATTGAGTACGCAAGTCTGCTGCTACATGGGTGTTCGTATATTGTATTTTATTTTACAAAGTTAGTTTTCACAGTAGCAGGATGTGAAGTGATCCAGTCTTGAGGCTCATAAATATATTTTATGAGTCTCAAGAAGAAAGTGATTGAACTGTTGTTGAAGAAATGTTGACATCATATTTTACTGACAGGTGGAATATGAGTTGTCACTTGTCATGACAGGTGGAATATGAGTTGTCACTTGTCATGCTCAGTGTACATTAATTAAAAAGTTATTTAGTTAGATTCTGGAGCATTTAGAGGCCCCAGCAAATGAGGCTAGGCTTGTCTTCCTACAGAATATTGTTCAGGCACTGAAAAGAAGGGATTCATAAGGATAGGAAAGGTGAGTTTACCAAATTCTCTTTGGTGAGTTTACCAAATTCTCAGAGAAGAAAAAGAACCTTTCGAACCAATAGAGATCTGGGCTCAGACCATGCAACAATCTAAGAGAAAACCAATTACAGTTAAATGAGGAAAAGAAGAGCAATTGCTCTTCACCGATGAAGAGCAGTTGCTATGGAAAACAAGGCAACTAACAAGGAACAACAACAACTAACAAGGAACTATACTCCATCAGTGAATTCTTGGAATGAAGTGCAATAACGTATTTTTAATAATGTTGAAAAAAACCTAAGAAAGTCTGAATTTTTATGCAGTCTGCCTGGTAGCTACTAGTCAACGACACAATATTGGTATTAAGGTAATAAGAGGATTCCTACTGCAACCCAACAACTCTTAAGTCCCTCGACAAGGAAAGAAGCCCTCTACTTTTCATTTGAGGGTTTATACCCTCAAAGGTTTATACCTGCCTTAGGGTTTATACCCTAGGGCAGTACATCCGCCATTCCAGAAAACCCTGAGAGCACACCAAGTATCTTGCCCCCAGGTACCCCTCCCAGGAAAGGAGTAAGTCAGGACAGTAAGGAGGTGATCGAATCCCCAAGAATTATGGTCAGACTGGGTGATCATATTCAGCCAAGAGTCAACCAAGCCCCAGGAGGGATAATAGAGAACCAAGGTGATTGGGAAGTCCATCACACTGGATATCCAAAATCATAATAGTAAAATTAAGGACCCCTGTAGTTTAACCCTCTAAATGTCAATAGCCTGAACTCGGGTGACTCCGCAGGCTCTACTTTACCACTTATTTAAAGGTTTACGATCGATTAAACAGAGTTATATTACACATAATCTTGTTCAGGAACTTCAGAGCTTTGTGTTTATAACAAATTTTTGCCGTTTCACATTTATGTATGAAGGTATGTAGGTATTTACTTACATATACAGATTTTTTATTGTTGCAATAATTTTGTGAAACTTTATTTATGTTGTTGTTTGTTTATATCCCTAAAATGTGTGATGTTTTGCGTTCTAGCAATATTAGGAAATTTTTTGGTAAGTTATGTAGATGATTGGAGACATCTAAAAGCCAAAAAACAAAACAAAAAGTGGCATAAAACTGGTAACCATTGCAAAAAGGTGCCATTTTTCACGTACATAATCTGAAACTTAAAAGTTTTTGTTTTAAATTATGGTTTTAAGCGATATAAACTATATATTTTCTGATGTTTTGCGTTCTAGGAATAATAGGAAATTTTTAGATGGTAAGTTATGTGGATGATTGGAGACATCTAAAAGCCAAAAAACAAAACAAAAAGTGGCTGAAAACTGGTAACCATTGCAAAAAGGTGCCATTTTTCACATACATACTCTGGAACATAAAAGTGTTTGTTTTAAATTATGGTTTTAAGCGATATAAACTATATATTCTCTTGTATATGTATATTTTCAAATTTTGATATATTGTATATGACAGAACTTACTTGACTTGTTAGGGAGAAGAAACTTTTAAGAATACCTGGATTTGAACATACAAAGATGACATGTAATAAGAATCTAAGACTAACACATACTACATTTTTGAATAGCCTATTTGGTGTACTTTAATACAATATTATATAAGTTGGTGGTGTTTTATGCTTTTTGTGTGCGTCCAAACAAAACTCTGCAAATTTGACAAATATAGCTTGACATTATGGGTTATTGTAATAGACACTTAAGAATTGTAATAGACACTTAACAATTTTCAGTAACCGTATATCTACATATGTTTCAATGTGCACTTATTATTTTAGTTGAAATATTGTCATAGTTGACTGACGGGACCTGGAACTGTTGAGATGCCTCCAGGAGATAAGACCCAGGACTGATGCTGTTGATACGGAAGATATCGACAACAACTTGAGGAACCCTCTGGATGACCTCATGGGAGGTAGCAGACACCACCCTGAGGCAGTCTTTCTCCTGGATCAGGTGGCTAGTACAGTCCATGGTGAACTGGAGGTTGTCTTCTCTACAGGGTATGACCTCCAGGCTCCCCTCACAGTTAAGGACCACCCCCTGCTCCCCACACCTGTCAAGGGAACCGAAAAAGAATCAACATTCAGTCAAAAACGTGTATCGCCCAGAATTGGTAACATTATAGAAAACACCTGAAAAATAAATACGTTGCAACTGATATCATCTGTAATCCGTCTATATTATCAGTTTTTTAATAATTCTGCTAAAAAAAGATCTTACTCTCTATGAGTTAAAAAGGTCTTGTGAGAAACAAAAATAAGGTGGCTATAATTTAATTTTAATTTAAGTTGAATTTGAATGTTCCTGAGTTGAATGTGGGCTGAGACCGAACAGCTAGCTCTAACGAAGCCACCACGAACCGTGCCACCGGCAGTGGTGGGGGAAGGAGTGGGGAGCCTTGAGACGGACGACGACCGAGGATGCAGACCAGGCCACATTTGCTCGCCGGCTCTTGGACCCGCAAGTTGAAGGTAACTTGCTGCCTGCTGTGGTAGACCAAGGGATAGACAACGTGCTCTGCAGTATAGTAGGTCCGGGATAGCCTCCTTATTCGCCTTTGCTAGCTTGTTCGATTAATAGAAAAATTATTAGTGAGTTTATTAAAGATATATTTTAGTTTTCTGAGAAAGGAACTTGTTATTAAACTATTACTTTGAGTTGATTTCTGTATTTGACAATTTGCGTAAGCACCTAGGTTGTGTATTACTTCAGCTAGCATACAAGGCTAAAGTAAGCCTGGTGTTTCTAAAATAATAAATACCAATAGTATAAGGCTGAAATAAGCCCAGTGTTTAGTTAATAATATAGCTAATGTATAAGGCTAAAGTAAGCCTGGTGTTGAATAAAATCTCAGCTAGTGTACAAGGCTGGAATAAGCCAGGTGTTCTGTGAGACAGCTAGGATCCAGGCTGGAATAAGCCTGAGGAGAGAATTAAAGTACAGTAGAACCTCGATTATCCGGGGGCGGATCAACAGGGCGGCGGGTTAACCGGGTCCAAAATTGGCAAAAAATTATTATTTTAAAAGAAATTTTTCACCATCAACTTTCTCATGAAAACTATTTTTAATCTCAAATACGTGATAATAATACTCTATACTAACGTACAATTAGTTTTGAAACAAACTGAAGATTGTTATAATATTGTACTGAAAACATTCTGGGTATGTTAACTAAAGAGTGGATAACCACGAACTTGAATGAAAAATAAATATCGATCTAAATTCTGATGAAATAAGCAAGCGCCAGACTATCAATATTTCTTCATTACACAGCTGTTCACAACGCAACTCAGTATGTGATTGGCCCATGGTCATGACGACACAAATGCACTAGATTGCGCACTAGATACTGCCCATGTGTATGAGCGGGGAGAGAGAAGACAGACAAAGGAAGAGAGATAAGGAATGAGACTGTCGAAGTCGATGAGTCATCACCCCTCCCCTCACCCGTGTTTTGTTTGAACAAGGACTGACTTGATTTTTTAGTTGTTAGTTTTTATTATTCTGTCGATGAGTTACAGTTTTGAACTAGTGTTTCAATTCATTTCATTAAATCTATTGTTTAAATTTAACTGTTTGTTTGTCTACGTGTTGTAATATTTTTAATTGAATTTGTCCCAAGTTGTGTATAGTCTTTGTAAAAATGTCAAATATTGGTTTGCATACGATGATAACGAACTGACCGCATTTGAAGTTATCAGTGATGAAGATCTGTTTAAAGCGTGAAGACAACTAACGATGTATTTATAAACTAGCGTGGTTTTTATGTGAATGCTTTGAATTATTTTCCTCATTCCGATTAACCGTATTTTCAGTTATCCTTGCCCCCTCTCCCACTGATTACCCCGGATAATCAAGGTTCTACTGTAATTCAATTAATAATAAAAAAATAAAACTTTTTCCAAATTGTTTAGAGGTTTGTGGGTTGAGAATGATACACACCCTCTGATGAGTATGAAATAAATGGTAAAGGATTTCTGAGCCCTCACAAACCATATCAAATAAATTGATTTTTCTCAAAATTAAGATAACCGAACACTGGTAAACTCAGTGTCCCTGAGGCTATCCATGGCAAATATCGTTGTAACTGGACCCTAGTAGTATTTATCCGCTACAAACTATTAACAACCTTTGATGTTTTTCAATTTAGATAACTCTACTGACAAATGTTATTGATGTTAAATCAATTTCTCCCTCTCCCATGTCACAGAGCCACCATGCTCTTATGAAAAATATACACTTATTCACTGTATTAGGGGTATAGGTTTTGATGCAAGTGGATTATCATTTGTAATGATCTGTTCGTTTGGAAGGTTACCCTTAATCAATGTATTAGGGGTATATAAATTAAGAAGCTCTGTTTCAATGGATTATCTTGTCACATCCTATTTTGCTTCCTTTCATAGTCATATTAAATATGGCCTAATTCTTTGGGGTCATTGTTCGGTGAGCAAACGAGTCTTGTTGTTGCTAAAAAGGCGGTTAGGCTAATAACATCAGCGGGAAAAATTAACCACTGTAAGCCTATTTTTGTAAACCTGTGAGTAGCCACTGCTTTTAGTCAGTATGCAATGGACTCACTCTTCTACATCAGAGAAAATCTTAGCAGTTTCGAACAAAGAAGCGCCACGCATTCACACGGAACTAGAAGAGCGAACGACCTTGATATACCAAGATGTAGGCTCACTAAGACCCTAAATAGTTTTCCGACACTAGCAATTACATTTTTCAATGCCCTACCCGTGAAGATCTGACAGTCTGGCGTGGGTGAATTCAAGAGGAAGGTGAAGAGTGTACTTGTGGCGAACCTTCTCTACAGCCTCGAGGAGTTTTTTGAATTATCTTGGGATTGAACATCCATTGCCAATATTATAGACTTTATGTTGAGTGTTTTTGCAAGTGTTTATCAAGATTTGACGCAGTCAATCCGGGTTCAACCGGTCATAGACGAAGGAGCGGTAATAAGGTAATAAGTAATAGTTTTTGATGCAAGTAGAGTATCATTTGTAGAGGTCTGTTCATTTGGAAGGTCATCCTTAATCACTGTATTAGGGGTATAGGTTTTAGTGCAAGTGGAGTATCATTTGTAAAGGTCTGTTCATTTGGAAGGTTCTCCTTAATCACTGTATTAAGCATATAGGTTTTGATGCAAGTGGAGTATCATTTGTAAAGGTCTGTTAATTTGGAAGGTTATCCTTAATCACTGTATTAGGGGTATAGGTTTTGATGCAAGTGGAGTATCATTTGTAAAGGTCTGTTCATTTGGAAGGTTATCCTTAATCCCTGTATTAGGCATATAGGTTTTGATGCAAGTAGTGTATCATTTGTAATGCTCTATTAATTTAGAAGGTTGACAAAACTTTTGGAGTCAGGCAGGGTGCTCCCCATGAGCCCCCAAGTTCGGGCAGCACAGTTTTTAAAATGACAGAAAGGAATTAGGGGAAGGGACCTTTGTTTCAACGAACGGTTGAAGCCATCTTTTTGTACTTCTGTGTTGAAATCTCACGTCTTTCAACAAAATAGTTTTGAAAAACGTAACCTCATTATACTATGAACTGTGATTAATTATTTGACATCACTATGTTCAAACTATCCAAGAACTGAAAGAGGACGTTTAGATTACAAACAATCAAACAATTTATATTTACTTCCCTGTGGGAAATAGGTTTGATCATGGAAATGTCAAAAGAAATGTTTTCAGTTCCTCTAAACAGCTGTTCTTATTCTTATAAATTAAAAATTCAATACAATAGCTCTGGTAGTTTCTATAGAAACCTGTTTTAAATTTTCATCTTACAAATTGGTAAAACCCTTCCCCCAGATCTATGACATATCCTTGTCAAAACAGTTTTCATAAATAAAACTGATCAAACTAATATCTGGCTAATAACTCTTCTGGCTAAGGATAACCAAAAGCTAGATATGAGCACAGGGGAGTTAAATTTCTGCTAATTTTTAACACTTATACCAAATCTCGGTCTCACAGGCCCCATTGGATTTTTATTTTTTTCTATTGGCAAAACTGTTTGAGCGGAGTCTTCCATCATGCTAATACCTTTCCACCATGTTACAAATTAGCAGCCAAATAACTTTTTGTTCAGTTTTGGGGCATCCCTTGAACTCGAAATTCCATCTTTGTGCAAAAAGTCGGTCTTCCATGCCGAGGGTTTGATTTATAAAAGTATGTTCACAAATTTTATGTTTTGTTTTCTTATTTTATATTAATATATTATATTATAATTTATTATAATCATTATTTATTTATTGTATATTATTATTATTATTTTACTTTATTTCTTGTGTTAAAAAAATCTTTGCCTCCTATGACAATTAAAAATAAAAATTAGGTCCACAAGTTATATGATTTCATTCTTATTTTAAATTACTATTATCACTATAAACTGTAAAAAATTAGCTTCTTAGAGAAGAAATTAGAAGAGATAAAGAAATTAGTTCTTTAACGACAGTTATATATTATTTAACCTTTGATACTTATTTTAAGTCATTTCAAAATTTATAGCTGCATAATTGTAACCATATGGGTTAAAAACTGGAATAGGAGTCTCTCAGACCGCGGGTTTCGGTTGGCGTTACCACCTATAGGGTTTAGGTCAGAGTGATAAGGTTTTTTAAAAAATTCTTAAACATGTTAGAATTTCCAGGTGTGTCATTGACTTGGTAGCTCAAAGAAGCTTCATGATCCAATCAACAGCTTAACAAAGCCTTTAAAGGGAGTCTGGGCAATAAACATCAAGTGAACATGTACCAGGCCATCTGGTTGATCTTGAAGTGTCGCACGTCGAGAAGACGGTAATTGTGACGCAAGTCCACTGTGCCAAGCCACAGTTTACCCCGGTCTGTCAACAGTGCTGCACTCTGATAGGTCGACGAGATAGCCATACGCACCACTACACCACCACCATCATCTCCCAAGTCTATATGCTGGAAAAATCATCACTGTGTGATAGAAAAAACTTTATATAACAATGTGCAGCTAAGAATTATTTAAAACAAGTTTGTTAGGATTTTTACAAAGTTTCAGAATTTTGAATCATTGCTCTATATAAATTGGTAGCTGAGATATAGAAGTTAGTAAACACAGAATGTTATCATTTCAAGTCCAAATATTAATGTACAGAGGAAAAGATAAACATTTTTATCTCACTCATTGTTTGAAATATTGTGATAAAACTTTGTATACAGCTTCATAATTTCAAGTTCTAATACTGTATGTTGGAAAATAAACACAATTGTGAAATTGTTACAATGTATTTACTCTATAAATCCGTGCAGGTATAGGTCGTTAGGTTTAAGGCTGTTGGTAAGTAGACTAGTCCAGTGTAGGCTAGATTGTAAATTGTAATAGTAGATTGTAGATTGTAAGTACAGCTGTCTATACTACGACGGAAGGAGTTTTCAAAATTAAAGGTGGAAGTTCACAGACTAAACGGAACATATCAAATTCAAAAACTTTTTACTTTATAATGCATAAACACCCACTGAAAATGACTTTTTTCAGATAGGATAGTAATTACTACATTTATTTAGCAGAACTATTACTTTTAAAATCGTGGAAATAAATATAATCAGAAAACAAGAAATAGAAAACACAGATTAATAAAAAAACAGAAATATAAAAAAAACTGAAATCGGGTGAACAGAGTTTCTTCTGAACTTGTGCCTTTGTTTGATAAATTTACTACCTTCAAAAATCCCAACTCAGTTATTGTTTTCTCAAACTATATAATACATAGATAGATATTTCAAATACAAATTTTTCTCTTGATAACGTCAAAATTAAATTTTAAAATGAATTTTTCGACCAAAGAGCCTTAACATACCTGCAGAGTCGCTCTAGATTCTGCCTCACTAAGGGAGTATATCTCGGGGCCGAGAGCCAACAGTACTCTTGTGTGCCTCTCTTCGCATACCATTGCCCAAGCACTTGGACCAAGCTGCATTCCTGCAACACAAAGGTTACTAAACTGTTTGGTTAGGTTGGGTTCAATTAAAGAGATCAGTTTCTAGTCTGCAAATTATGAGTGACCACTTACCTCGGTCAATCACCCTTTGCAGCTGCTGCTCCCACCTCAGTGTCTTATCAAGTACCACACCCAAGTACTTGACCTCGTTCTGCAGTTTTACCTCTGAATCCTGCAGGTTCAAAGGTCCCAGCCCAAGCAGGTTCCTCCTCCTTGTGAATGGCACCGCCACTACCTTGGAGGGGTTGATGGCAAGACCCACCTCCTTGCACCAGTCTCCCACCAGGTGTAGTGCTCCCATAAGTTCTCTGATTGTGTTGGTGAACTTACCAATAACCAGAATTGCAATTTAAACATTTTGCCTTCCGGATTGATTAATAACTAGATTAGGTTATAATACCTGCAGTCTTCAATCCACAAATCTTTTTTTCTTTTTACACCACTAGTTTCGGGAACAATGTTCCCATTTTCAAGTGTTCTTCAAGTTTGTCTTCCAAGAATTGCAATGTCATCATCGTTCATATTAATTAAGAAAAACAACAAAAACAAGTGGAGTGCAGTGGCACTCCACGCGACCGCTCGTGTTTCAGTAAACCACGTGAGTACTGAAGTGTTAAATGGTTATATATGGAATTAATATACCTGGAATTTCAGCAAGAAGCCTTGTCTTTGGTTCTTTGTAGTTGTTGACGATGAAAATACGATGTGCCATAGTAAGCACTGCTACTCCTGTTCCAATAGCACTTTCAAATACATGGGCACTTGTCACTCTGGTATCTTGCACATCCTGAATCAATAAGGAAATATGTAATAAACAGCCCAAATATTTTTATACTTATTGTGGGATCACTATTATAGGTTATTATTTGTATAGTTAACTAGCCCTTTTACCACAACCGAGATATCTGGTTCAGTAGTTTTGTACCAGGGATCGCCACAACCTGGATATCTCACGCAGTAACCATGTTTTAAAAAACCAATGCTCCCCAGGTGTCTCATTTTCAAATCAGCTGTTTGCTTTCGTTGAATTGTCTGTACATTGATTACAAATTTATTTTGTGTACTGCTTCACAGTTTTTTTGGCAATCTGGTAGGTGCTGCTGTCTGCGGAATTCACTGAAATTTGTAAAACCACATATTGCAGCTTAGAGGCATACATCCGGCATTGTATACATACGCTCAACTATATGAGTAGTGTATATATTTTGATATATTTTGTACTTTTTTAAAAGTTAGACTGTTAGCAAATAAATCTAAGACATATATTTTTTTATAACAGAAGCTTTTAGTTATGAGTTATTTATTTTTATTTTTTTAGTCATTCTGACAAAAGAACATTTTATTTATTAATTGTAATTTATGTTTTTGTAATGAGACCATGTTTATTTTATGTTGTATTGTTAATAGATTTTATAATAGAAAATAAAACATTCTTATTCTTATTTATTCTTTGTAATGTGTTTGCCATAATTTTTTTTACGTTTCAATATGTATTGTAACTGTTTAATTATAGATTTAATTATAGATATGTTGTTACTGTCCCATCTAAAGTATGAAAGTGAATTGTTTGTTACACTATCTGAAACAGCCTGTATCAAAGCTGATCTATGAACAATTTATCAGATTGACAGTTAGGTATAATATATTAGTGTAATGTGTTAACAATTTTTGAATTCACACATTCTTGTACCATAATATTCATTGTCGTTGATTATAGTTATTTCCTTAAAAATATGATTTATTGTTTTGGTTTGATTTATTTTATTAAGTTTTTCCCATAAGTGGAAATAGAGCTAAAGTTTCCAAAAATCTGGCACTGAGTATCTAACATGAGTGTTAAACGGTGACCGCTCATAATCTGACAGGAGTCACCGGCTGCTGGTTTTGATCCAGCAACCCTTATCTTATTGAGCCAGAGAAGACAGACGAGTACCCTGAGCTACCGGTGAATGTAGTCTACTTTATTTTAATGTCTACATTAAGAAATCACCGTAGCCGCATTAGTCACATAGGCTAGCCACCGTGGTGACTGCTTATGATCTGATCCAGCAACCCTTGTCTTTTTGAGCCAGAGAAGACAGACGAGTACTCCTGAGCTGCCAGTGAATCTACTTTATTTTAATGTCCACATTAAGAAATCACAGTATTTGGGGGTACTCATGGGTATTTGGCTAGTTTACCTTATGAAATCAGAAACCATACTTGAAACCTTACCTTCCCCATGCTGAAAGTGCGCTGGTAATTAGCAAACATATCGTAAACTAAGACAGCTCCATCCTCTTGAACACATAGAAGCTCTTCTGTAGTGGACCACCCAAGCTGTAAAACATTACCGCTGTTCCACTGAAAAAAGGAAAATTGTATAGCTTAACTATGTATGGTATATCTTGTTATGTTTAACACAATATGAAAAAGTGGCTGCTGCAGTAATCTTTTCAGATGTTTATATGACAGTGGCACCAAGGAAAATCAAACAAAGAGCAAAGTATTATCTACCAAAGGCACAAAACTTTCAATATTACTAACTTTAATAATATTAAGCTTAATTTTTAAGACTACCCTACAAATCAAAATCCAGAGTAAAACGGTCCTAAATAATACAATCTTTCCTAATAACAATATCTATATTTATTTATTTATCCATGTACAGTTAATTTGCAAGAACATATCACCTTAAGATTAATAGTACCAATGGTGAGGCATTGTATTTTTACCAATCATTGCAAAATAATAATGAATGAATTTCAATAATAATGAATGAAGTACAGTAAAGTCTGGTTTATCTGGATCCAAATTATCCGGACATAGGATCAGGTTTTGAAAAAATTATACTAATAACACTTAAGATGTGAATTTTATCTCAAGCTTCTACACAATTTTAGACGCAACCGCAGTACCTTGCTGGACGCAGCAAGTGTAACTAACGATGAAAGTGTAACATAATGAATGCACATTCTGTATATTGAGGTATCAATATACAGCGTTACAAGCACTTAACGCATGCGCTAGCAGTCACTATTTGACATTTCAATACTGACCTGTCAAAGTGTAGGTGTTTGAGGTTAGATGTACGTACAGTGGTTGATTGCTTTTGAATTATATTTGCGATCAAATTACATACTGAATCAATGGTCATGAGGGGAAGTAAAAGGAAGAAGGTTGTTTTAACGTCAGGACAGCGTCCTACCTAAAACGAATAATAATAACTTATGACAAAATTAAAAACTAATTTTTAACATGTTCAAAGCTTGTGATATTTCTCGGTGGTGTTGCTGTACACAGGTTATATGCAGCCTGCAGCACTATTATTCCAGTCGCTATTCACGATTGTTGTCTATGTAATGTGGATGTCTATAATGGTATATTTTCAAATCATCCAGATTTTTGGCTATCCGGATCGGGACCCTGCCACGTTAATTCGGATAAACCGGACTATACTGTATTTATGTAAATTAACACAGTAGCAGTATTAATTAATGAAAGATAACAACAATTTTTACCGATCAATTCAGTGAGCCTCTTTTGCCTATATTTTATAGAATATAAAAATTGCCACCCAGCAATGCCCCCCCTATAGACTAGACCTTATAGACTATCTGTGCCAACTCAGGTATATAATCTAGGGCTATCACTCATAAAGATTTGATTTGATTTATAACTACAAAGTCCATCACGTTACAAACTAGACCACCGACTTACCATGTTGAAACATTCTTGCCTCCAAATGGAAAATAAATCAATTCTTATTCTATTCTTATTTTTGTCCATAGTTGATAATTGACTAAGAATTGGTTAAAGTACCTTCATCCTTCAATTCTTTGTTTAGTCATCAGGCAACTAGTTTTGAGACTCTATGATCTCGTTTACTGACAAAGGCTTGAAAATGGAATCATTGAATCCCAAAAATACCTGTTGAACCTGCTGACTAAAAAAAACATATACCGTAGGTCTGGTCGGTATAATACGAATGTATCCAGAAGAAAAGTGTCCAACATTTTATATAAGCCACTCATAAAATACACATAATATAAGAATGAACAATGTTATAATGTGACAAATTACAAGTATTAAATACACTAAATTTTAATTAAATACAATCTCACCACAAAGGTAGAAATAAGTCTTCCAGATGAGCTGTAAATAGCAATTACCGGTTTACCACTAGCTTGAACTTTCACTAACTTGGTTCTGTCTCGCATGACAGCAATAGGGCCTCCGTTGGGAGCACACGTAAGAATAGATGATTCTAATGATACTTCTTTCTGCCATGACATAGAATACATTTCCAATCTCCTGCAAAGTTTTTGAATAAATATTTAAATAACAAAAATAGCCTATATCAGTACTTAAAAATTATATTCAATAAAAATAATTAAGTGTTTAATCAATTAAAAAAGTTGATTTAAGGCTATAAATTACCATATAAAACTTGCTATTTTTGCAAACATGCTATTACTTGCTGACCATGGTAACCTCTCTCACCTTTAATTATCCTAAAAATGGATTGAATTCTGTATGAGTCTTATCCAGTAGCGTACAAGGTGAACAGTAAAATTAAGATAAAAACTTTGAGGTAACTCCAGAATCTAAACCAGTGACATTGCTATTCTGGGTTGCACTACTCATTGGGTTATCAAACTATTTATGTTTGACTTGGATTTAATTTTTTCATTTACGTACGGTATATGTGTTCCTATACACACATAAAAACAAGACATTCATAGTCCAACACTATATTGTATTTCTAAGGTCATTTATCCTATCAAGCAATCGATTGAACTTTTTTTGCTGGTCTTAGATCCACATTAAATATTTAATACTTCCGTTGGGAACATTGGTTCAAAACTTGTAACTGGTTAGGCTCGTCTGACCTGTATTTTACTAATGTCATAGCGATAGTAGTGGTGAATGAAATTTAGGAGGTTAGGAATGAAATTTAAGGCAAAATCTGAAACAAAAAAAATACCTAATAGATCAAAGACTTTATATTACCGATAACTCCTTTACTGGTGTATCCAGTGTGTAACGCTGTCATTTTTGAAAAATTATATGAACAGTAAATTGACATAATTGTAATGAACAATGTTTACATTTGAGGTTAAGTTTTACACTAAATTTTATTACTCTCATACCACAAAAGGTCATCAAACAGATAAAGTTAAATTATATATCCGGTTTTACCGCTGTGGTTTGTGATTTATAAAATATTATAAAAATATTGTTTTAATGTTTCTGTTGAACACAATATTCTTAAAATAAAACATTACAAACACGCAATAGCTTTTGATTTATAAAAAAATTGTAAGTTTGGTTAAAGGTACAATATTCAATAAGAATAAGTGGGTGTGTGGTTTTCAATTTATAAATAATTACCAATAATTTTTAAAAACAATGCTATTACTTGCAGACAGGGTATTACGGTCATGACACAAATGAAATTTTTATCTCAGACTGTAGATATACAGTGATAGTAAAAAGTTTAGATGGTATCCCGTCAGATCTGTTCAATTGCTCAAGTGAGTTTGACCAAACATAGTAGACCCCCCTAAACTTTCAAAGTAGTGAAAACAGACTTTTTGGTGTATACCTATCAACGTTTTATGCTGGTACAAAATGGGGTTTTTTGGTCAAAACACTATTTAAACTTTTAATTAATTGAGTGATACCTCATATCCCCTATAAAATGAAATTAACATACTTACAGAGATGATAAATTAAATACATTAATATAAGACATTCAAATAAAATAAATACAAAATCAAAACTTCATAATATTGGATGATTTTAGCGATAATGAATTTCTATATAAATAAAATATCTGATCATCAGCTATGTGATCAAAGTTTTCACTGAATTGAGGATTGTTGACTGTTAATTACACTTATAAAATTAAAATTAACTTAGCCTAAAGGCCCCATAGGCTTATGTGCTTTTTTAAAGTATAAAATGTCTTTTAGACAAAATTATATTGAACATTTGAGAATTTGAAGAGTAATCTTTGGCATCAAAATAATCCAACTCATATATCCAGGATTGTTTAGGACAGTATGGAGCTAAGAATTGAATAATGAAGTTCATGATTTAAAAAAATCCTTCATGTAGGCTACAGTTACACTTCAACTGGAGAGTACTTTTAGGAAGATCGTCAAATTATGTGTGATTGAATTTCGGGTTTTAAATAATCTAAATCAGTCTAAAAATTAATAGACTAAAAATTAAAAACCTAATAGATCAAAGAACTTGGTTTATTTTACCTACCGATAATAACCTCCTTTACTGGTTGGATGCCAGTCGTGTATAAGTAACGCTGTCATTTTTGAAAAATTATATGAACAGTAAAATTGATTTAAAACAAATATATATGTTGTAACATGATAGGAGACATATTAGTTTACATTTGAGGTTAGGTCTAGGTTTTGACAATCTGGAACCCCATGATATAACAGCTGAGCCCGAGACTGTTGTCACTTCAACTATTTACATAGAGGTTAGAGACTAGATCATCAAGCAACAGGCTTTATAATAAATTATCAGTTTTAATTTATAAATCCGTGTCAGAATTTACGTACTGTGGGCTGTAGTGTTTGACATCCATAAAGGCTTTTCATTTATAATAGTTTGTTTTTTGTATTTTTATAAATATGTTATTTGTTATATAATGTTCTGTGAGGCTACACAATATTCTTAAATAATTAAACTTCATATACACGATAGCTTGTAAAAATCTCATGAAATTTGATAAATACGTGTAAAGGATGGTGTTGGTTTGAGTTCTAAAAAAGGTACATATTTCTCTATTTGAAGAGGGTTTTGGGTGGTTTTAGTTCATGGTTTTTTCAGACGATTTATAAATAAAGCATTGGTTTTTAGCAACATTAGAACCAGCTCAAAAACACTCAGATGGCCAGTATTAGCTGAGTGGGTAAAGTACTGGTCAACTACTTAGACCTGGGTTCGATTAACGGTCATGACACAAATGAAATTTTTATCTCAGACTGTAGATATACAGTGATACAGTACAGTATACAACCCTATGTAAGCACATTACCTTATAAAGCAAGCCTTATTGCAGTAAACCTACATACACAGTACTATTCAATTACTATATGATGGGAATAATATAAGTTCAGTGAAATTCGCTCTACTCACACCAGTATTCTGTGTGCGATCTCGTCTAAATTGAACTGTAATATTACCTGAAGTACCCTACATCAATTTCATACAGATTGTTCAACAATTTTTGTCTTAGAAAAAAACATAGCATAGCATGTCAGACACGGTATGTTGCATTAATATTTTTACATTAAGTTGAAAGGATTACAAAATGATTGCACAGCTTTTTTTATTTTTTTTAATGTCCCACCAACAAAAACAAACTGAGGATAATATCACTAGCTAGTTGTACACTAAGGACTTGCTAAAAAGATACATGTTGTGCACCCACAGATTAAAAAAACTTTACATACATTACACGGAGCTGTTAATACAATTAGCCAAGTCTTACATACAGTGATTAAGTAAGGACATGTTTCTAGTACAAAAATCATTCTTGTTGCACGGAGTAAATCAATCAAATAAATAAATAATATTTTACTTTTGTTAGGCTTACAAAAAACAACAGGCAATATCAGAATAAAAGGTATGTACCAAAATATTTACAAGAGTTTTAATTACAATTACTACAATGGCTGCTAAACTGTTATTACAAACTAAACTATTACTAGGTATTATGCATTACAAATTTTACAATATTATTGGTTTTGGACTGAATTCAAAGAATTCATCTAGGGAAAGGGAAAAAAGGGATTATTGACCAACCACTCATACAATTTTGGCTTGATCTTTTCAATAGGGCAATCTAATTTATAAAAAGCATTTTTTTAAATTTGGGACCTATTACATCATAATTTTTAAAGATTAAGTTAATAGTTGAAAAGGTAGGCCCTAAATCAAAAGTCTTTTCTGTTTCTCATGTTGTATGAATGTATATTTTCTCTTAATTGCTGATTTGGTAAATTATTCATGGTATGTAGAACAACAGTGAATATATACAGAGATTAATAACAGTCATAACTTTAAACTTTACAAACAATGGCTTGCAGTAGTTTAGTCTACCAGAATCCGTGATAATTCTTACAAAGTTTTTCAGCAGAAGAATATCATATACATGACTACTATTTCCCCAGAGTAGTAAACCATAAGAAATAATATTCTGAAAATAGGGAAAGTATGCTAATCATGGCCTACTTATCTGATACAAACTTTTCAACCTTCTAGCAGATAAATAACTCTAGAAAGCCTAGCATATATATAATTAATATGGTGTTTCCAATTAAGTTTACAATCTAAATACATTTCAAGAAAAAAAGCATAGTAAAAATTTTTCATGATATTTCTCATTTGATAATTTCCACCAATGCAAAAATCCTTGGTGAGCCATTTCACACACACACACACACACACACACACACACACACACACACACACACACACACACACACACACTCGTATGTACAAATCCTTTAGTCTATTCATTCAAGTTAGATATTTCTATGTTGGTCACCCTGTTCTCCACTTCCCTCCCACCTTTTGATCTTCCGTTCTTTCTTTGTTCCTTGTTGCTTTTGTTGAACACAAATTCGCAAATTTATTCCAAAATTTAATATCATTAAACAATTAATTCTTGTTCCAATAGTGTTTTGATAGTGAAAATTAAAAAAAGTGAGTATTGAATTATAGTATATTTATTAAAGTTGTTCTGTATTAAACCCGGCAGCTAAACAATTAATCGCTACATTGTCCACACTGTCTTTGGTTGGAATTGTTACCTCCTTTTATTTTGAATAAATAGTGCTATATGTTGTATTAGATTTCGTGCGATCACCTTTGTATGAGAAGTATGACAACCATTAATCTTAAAATGCTACGTTTTTACTCATCTGGCCTGGGGACATAACCTTTGATTTTGACCTAGGTCTAGGTAAATGGCATAGACGGCCATTCTTTTAATGCTTTTATTAATTCTTCATATTATAGAAACCTGCAATAAAATTTCAATTCATGTCGGTCTAATTGAATATTACATATAGGGCCTAGGCTAATATTTTTGTCACACTGTATACCTGCTTAACTATCTTAAATTATTTTCATCCGTCTTAACCCTAGAACACAAAGGCGTCGTCTGAGAGACGACGTGCAAGGTGTCATTTCTACCCCTTACCCCCTTCCACTCCACTAAAATTCACAAAACTCCGTGTAGCTGTCGGTCTTGGCCTAATATTAAAAGGGTCTGGTTGGTGTTCACTTGCATCCTTTGTTTAACGAGATTTTAAAGTTTTTTAAGTTCGCATCGTCAGGTTGACTACGCCTTTGTAACAACGCACAGTTCGCGGCAGACTCACAACGTGTACGGATCGTGGTGTCTTGTTGCAGAGTATAGTATACATTAGCTTTTTCGCGTGTTACGGTGTTAGTTAAACATTATATTGGAAATATATGTTGTGTATAGTGTAAATTTATTTGAATTGGACCAAATGTGAATTGCCCCTATGCATGTTTATAACATCATAAACATCACTTTAAATGATATATACGTGTTATATGTAGAAATTTGTGTCTGAGCCAATCGTGTAAGCCCCTAAGTCGGCAAAATTGTTGAAAGAAATGCACAGAGAGCTCTTAAAGTCCTGGAGTGGCCACAATTTTGCCACAAAATCTCGTCCGGCAATCTATTGCTTACATTTTAAATGTAAGTGTGCCAAATGAAGCTCCACAACCAGTCCAACAAGGTAGGAAGGTGTGTGCCTTCTTACTTCCAAGATTACGGCGCATGACAAAACATTTTTGTGGACGTTGCGCAAATGTCATGTGTGGTGAACACCAAGGGACAATCTGCTGCCAGTGCGAGAACAATTAAGATTTGGACATTAAACTCTTAAAAAACATTAATTCAATGTTCACTTTAAGTGTTTTTATAATTAAAAAAATTTCTCCGTCATTAAAAGTATTTTTTATTTATTTTCATAAAAAGTAGTCTGGGAGACTACGCCTTTATAACAACGCTTGGCTCAGGGAGCCTTTGTGTTCTAGGGTTAAACAGTATCTAATGAACTGTTTTAGCTTTTGTAACTAAATATTACATACCTTTATTATTTATTAAAAAAATATTTTCATCTGTCTTGAACACAAAGCTTGCAAAACTTTGAAATCAGACTACATGGTGTTTATCAAAAATACTGAACTATCCTAAAATACAGGCTTATTGTATCCGTTGATATGAAATACTAATGCTAATCATACACTTTCAAAAAGTATATACTACATTAAAGTGTACGTTTTATGCTTGTCTAAGATATTGTGGTCAGTGATGAAACAAAATTAATTAAAAAGAGATACACATTGATAAAGTTTTGTGTTTTTTGATGGTAGAAAAATTATTGTTGGTCAATGATAACACAGTACAGCTGTATGTGCGGATGGTATGAAAGCAAAGAAGCACAGCAAGTTTCTGTGCAAGGTTTTGCTCAGAGTTGGTTGTGCATATTGCAATGTCGGCAATATGAGTATCTGGACTTGAGGCCATGGCCTTAGTCTGGTCACTGTTAAGAGGCAGAACATTTTTTGCTGTGCTTTATAACTACTTTAACAGTAGGCAGTTAGAAAGCCTAATGTTGATTGTACCCTATTACAGTGTTATCTATGGTGAAATCCGTGGCATGTGGGGATAGCAGCAATGCCCAGGATCCAGAAAATCATATTATGGACATCACAATCCCACGTGAACCGATGGAAAAGAAGAAAAGGTCACGGTTTACTCTACCCACGACTGCTGTGCCCGAAAACTATAACCAGATTGTCAACGGGCCGTATGTGATTAACCACATACCAGATGATCCTGACCAGCCCCAACATCTTGTTGATGATCCTGGCCAGCCCCAACATCTTGTTGATGATCCTGGCCAGCCCCAACATCTCGATGATGATCCTGACCAGCCCCAACATCTTGATGATGATCCTGAGCCACCTCAAAATCCCAATCCATCTCCTCAATAACAACCCTTATGCAGATGACTAGCCTATTTTTGTTGCATAACCAGATTTTAGTGTTATTTATCAAAATGTTTGATTAAAACCAATTTGTTTGTTACTAATTCGTATTTGTTGTTGTGCTCAATAAAAGATGTTTATGATTAAATAGTGTGCTATTTTTTAGTCCATTGATCAACAACCATTCAGTTTGACAGAAATAAGTGGGATTGTAAAGATTTAGTTACTCTAACTTAACTTAAAGAGGCGGTCTACCATGTCGCAAAATTAGTCATGTTAGCAATATGCAGTAAATAGGATTCAATGAAAAATATAATATTTTACCCATCCTAGCATCAAGATTTAAAAAAATGTGTCAAGTAAAAATAAATAAACACTTCATCAATCCTAAACAATATTTTAAAATCATTTCTCTGTAATATTGCTGGTATGTTATGCATACCAGCATGAGTACAATTTTTTTGTCCTCTAGCAAATATTGTTTACTGTGCAATACTAACAGTATTGTAGTATTCTTTGATCCCTTGTTTTACTCTTGTGCAGCTACTGGTCTACGGCAGTCCAGTCCTGTAAAGTATTACCATAAATCTAGAATTTAATACAAATTTTTTTACAGAACTTCATTTTTGTTCATAATTATCCTTTTTGAAAGATGATTGGTAAACAATGATTGAAATAACATATAGTAATGTAACAAGCTTAGGCTGAAATGGAGTGGTTGTCAAGACACAACTGGCTGGGTGGCTAAGTGGTTATATAGTGCCTGCCCTCAAAACTGAAGGTCGCCGGATCGAATCCCGCAAGAGTTGAATCTGGACCCAGTTGCCATTTCGTCATTGGGCTATTAATTAATAATGCTTCCTAACAACAGTTCGACTTTAGATAGTAACAAGAACACGGGGCTTGGACCGTTCCCCTTCAGAACGTTAATAAATGCCGAGAGCAGTAGAAAGACACAAGACAGTTGGGCTATGAAGTTTCAAGTATATTTATCGATGTTTAAGTAAAAAAAAAAATGGTGAATATAATTCTTTATATTGTATTCTTTTATTTATTATTAAATGTTATGTCGCAAAAAATATCATAATCAGTTTAGTAGATGACTACAATAGTGAAGAAGGCATTGGAAATGTGTACTTTATGTAGGATACTATATATCTCATAGAGGTGAAAACTATAGAGGCCTGGTACTTATATTTTTCAATATTATATAAGATATAGCTCATAGAATTTTCTTTCTTTATTCAATGGACTTTTAGCTATCATAAGACTTATTTTTATTTCTTTTGATTTATTGCCACCAAAGTATCAGTATATAATCACTCGTGTGATAGAATTTATGGATTTTGTGACTTTAAGTCCCAGAAGTGTTTGTGCTTAACTGATTGTATAACGACACAAGCTTTAATTGCTGAAATCCGTTTTTTTTTTGATATGGAAACGCCATGACAAACTTTCATGAGGTTCATAAACACTTTTAAAGGTTAGATGTTCAAACTATTCAAATATACATGGATATAGAACGTTTCACGAAGTTCAAGACCAACTGTTATGCTAGCCAAATGTCTAGGTTAATGTAGGTAACACTCTGGCCTAGTGAACCAAACATTTCTGGATGGAAACCAGAGGTGGGTGACTCCTGTCAGATCATGAGCTGTCACCTCTGGCTAGCCTACCTGACTCACGCCGACATAGTAGGCATAAATAAATTCTAGATATAATAAATGTAGATCTGGTAAAACATTATTTTCTTTTTGAGATAATGTCATGGAGGGGGATGTGGGTTATTGCAGATATAGTAGAGTACTGAAATTCCTGTGGCGGATCTAGCTTCACAGAAAGCTCTGGCTAGCGATCCAGTTTGGAAGACATCACGTGCTTCCAACTCAAGACTCAGACAAATTCCTTGTAGTACCAGACTGGAACACTGAAACCTATTTCGAGTCCCCTGGCGTTCACCCAGCTCCCAGTCCATTGGGAAGCTAGAACTCCAGTAGTGCATCCTGGTCTAGAAACTTGGTCACGAATGATCATGGTGAAGAGTGTGCTACCCTAACACGTACTGTTCATTCTACTAGAACGTACAACAAAACTTACTACAGTGGAACCTCGATTTAACAAATTTCAAGGGACTAAGAAAGATATATGTTATATAGGGGTATTCTTAAAAACGAGGTTCGTTAAATAGAGGTTGAATTTTGCCGAATTTCGTAATATAGAGGTTAGTCATAACCTCCAAATAAAGAATATTGACCACATCCAACCTCTATTTAAAGTAGATTATTAGGCATATGTAATTTTTGGTATACTGTATGGTTTGCTTCTACAGATTGCCTTAACGAGCCATTGGCTGCTCGAAAACCATTATGGCCTTATTGCTCGGCCAATCGTTTGCAGTACAGGTCCCGAAACGGATACATTTTTGTCACGGTATTGTTTCATCCATAACATGACAGAACTTTCAACGTCCTGTAATTTGAGCCGTTTAGCTTATTACTCTGATCAGAAAGTCCACCTTCGTCTTTATATTTCTATTTATTTTTGACTATTGTTTGAAGTGTTGTTGGTGTTATTTAAACTCCATAGCAGTGTCTATTGTCTTCATGTACGGGTGTTCTTCTAGGGTTTTTATTACTTCACGTTTGAACTCCACTCTAAGAGCCATCAATGTGTTAATCACAATCACAACAGAAACACTGCTAGGATATGCAATACGATCTTAACACTGCGATAGATGTGCACCTTCTATGATTATTATGTGCGGTGGGCAGAAGTAAGGGAAATCCCGCTCGAGTGATAGCCTGGATAAAAGTATAATATGTAATGCTGGAGTCTAGACCGTTGGAATACGTTATATAGAGGTTATGTACGTTATATAGTGGTTTCTTACTTTGGGTATTCGCTATACAAGGGTTATAAAATTACTAACAAAAACAAAAAATATATACGTTATAAAGAGGGTTATATAAGTATTTTGTTCGTCATATAGGGGTAAACTTTCTATTGAGTTATATGACGTTTTCCAGGTGATTGAAAAATAATATGTTATACCAAGTAATAAGTTACATTGAAGGCCGTTATAGAGAGGTTCCACTGTACATTAGCAAATACTGATGCTCACTCATTCCACAATAAAAATTGTTATTCCTACTCAGAGACTTTTCTGTTAACTTCTTGTTTATAAGGAGCCGAGTTGGGTAAAATCTCTTTAACAACAGTGATGTGGTGAAGCAGTCACTGATGTTGGTGTCCACTGGCACACATCTTAAACAAAAGTCTCGAACCAGGTTTATGTGTAACATACGCCCATCTTCCAAACAAAATTCAGTATTGCTGTTGTAAAGTATATTTTACGTTTCAAATTCCTTTTGTTTGTGCGTATGTAAATTTTACTTTCTCATCCATAACATAGTAGAGTATTGCAACAAGTATTGTCCCTGTACAAAATATTGAATTTGATTCGAGTTGACGTAAATTTTGAGGCTTGCTACCTGAATCCAAGAAAGTAGTTTTTTGAGTGATGCCTGTCGATCTGTCTACCTGTGCACTGGCTCCAAGACTCCATCCATAGTCACAATTTTGTAAAATTTGGTACTCTAGACAGAGTTAAGCAATATATATCTATATACCTTTTTTAATTTTTTTCATTTTTAAAGTTAGTCTCACCCCTAAAAATGGAAAAAAATCAAAATCTCCTAAATCCCTTTTGTGGTGTTTCCCGCGCTGCGGCTTTTCAGACTATCAATTCCTGGGCTAAAGATTGTCATAAGAAAAGATGGTCTGAGCTTTCCCTGCATAGAGTAAGTAAGCTTAATCTTTGTTCTCCATCTCATCAGGTTGCAAAGAGGTTCCTGAAACTTGGCAGGAAGAATGCCAAACTTGTTACAGGTATCGTTACTGGTCACGGTAGTCTGAGGAAGCATCAACTACGCATGGAGGTCTTTAATGGCGACCCTCTGTGTAGGAAATGTCATCTGCAGGAGGAAACTGTGGATCATCTACTCTTTGATTGTTTAGGGCTGGCACAGGTAAGGTCCTCCACTCTGGGCTATTTAGTAAGGGGTAGTTTTCTGTCTCCTGACGAGCTCGTCGACAGGCTGCTGCAGTTTTCTAGGTCTCTTCGTCTGGAGGATTCCTGAATCTTCAAGAAAGGGAGTTTTAGGGATGCGCAAAAAGATGCCAAAAAAGCTGAAGCGCCTTGGAAAAATCTGCCCCTTTGAATGAATGAATCCAGGTCCAGTGATTTTGACTAAAATGTAATGGTTCATATAGGTTTGAACTCAAACAAAATAATACATCTCGCACATTTTGTAAAATGTTTCCAAAAATTATGGGCCTTTGCAAGTAAAAAAAGGTTTTTTTTAACTTGAAATAACATTATTAAAATTTAATAATCACCCTGAACCTTATTGGGGGGGAGGGGTTCATGTATGGTATATTTCCAATAAGGAGGAGGTCTGGGATTTGAAAATTTTGAAGCAGAATGGTTCCTTAAGGAAATTTCAGGACTTAAAATGGGTGTGGGAGGGTTTAAGGAGCAAATATAAATAAATGGGATGGGCAAACTTGGAAGAAACACAATTTTAAGATCTATGTCAGTATCATTATTTTTGTTTGTAACTTTATTTCATTTACTAAAACAAATTAATTAGTTGAAATTTTGCTTTTAGGCTTAACAAATTTAGTATCCATCACTCAAATTCTGCCTATTCATTTAAACTCATTAATTTAAGTTTGAAGTAAGATAATCCCAAAGGATTGCAACAAGATTTAATTGAGATTGAAAATGAATTATCAAATATTCCAAGTATAATTTGTTAAGCTATGCGCCATTATAGACAAAAGATAGTAGTGATCTCTGGTACCATGCTCTTTTTTATCTGACCCATTGAAAATATGGATATTTCACTTTTTTGCTTTGTATGGACACAAACAGGGACCTAAAATTACAAACCATCTGTAAAAATACAAACGTATGGCAACCCTAGATTAGAATTACAGTAAACCTTCAATAGTTCAACACTTAGTAGACTGCATAGAGTTGATGTATACAAATGTTGAACTTAACAGAATATTTGGAATATTTTCTGGCCAGAAGGATAAACTCTGCTACTGGAAGTGTCTTGACCATATCAAGGTAAATGAATTATATAATAACTTTTATTGATCAATAAGAATCATCAATGTTAAAAATCGTAAGTAACAACAATATTTTGGCAAAAAATGAATTAACACTTTATTTTATTTTGGGTCTATAACTATATTTTTTAAATTTATCAGTATCTTTTGAGATACTATACAACAAAATTTCCCAAAAGCAAATTCCTAAAGTCAAATTTTTAAATAATGTAGGTGGTTTCATATTATTTGGGATCCTAAACACTATAAACTCTTTTTTAAGATTTTAACTAATCAAAATCGTTAGAGCCTTTTTTATGGGAAATTAAGATTTTGAATTTTTTTTAGGGGTAAATTTCCAGTAAAAGTAGAAAAATACAGTCACACGCAAAAGTACTACTTTAAAAACTTACTTTTTGATTTAGAAAACACCAAAAAATAACATATACACTATACTGAAATTTGAAAATAGTGGCCAAAAACTAATTCTACTTAAAACTATCGTATAGGTGGGAGAAAGTAAAAAATACTATCACTTTTATTACTGTTATAGCATTGTCCTACACCGCCCCCGTGAGTCTTGCCCAACCAGCAACCCCCCCCCCCCACCCTCTGTTGCAGTGACCGCCGCGGTGCAGGATGACATTATTTCAGTCAGACAGCTAATTGCCTGGCTAACTAAAACAATTCCCATTCTGATTTCAGCCAAGGACAAGTCCATACCGGAGCTACTTGTGCAGCTGATGTTTAGCCTTCTAGAACTTCTAAATTGAGCCTAGGAACATCAGGGTCATCATGTGGTGACAACGCGTTAAAGATCTGCAGGAACAAACTCCACTTCTTCCTGTCACGGCTGAACATCGACGTCGGTCTCATCAGTGAAACCCACCTAACCCATCGTGATTGTTTCAGGTTACTATCATAAGAGGTCTATAGGACGGATCGCCCATCTAGGCAGCACGACCGCAACCCGGGAGGGGGTATGACGCCTTGTTCACAGGTCCAGCGTCACAGCCACAGGGCTGCTAGAAACAACTGGCGTTATTGTGCACGTAGGTGGAATGGAGCTCCAGCTAGTGCGGCCTACCATCCTCCAGGCAGACACATTGACGCGCAAAATCTTACAGAATTACTAACAGGCCCTGAGCCTATTGTTGTTGCAGGTGATTTCAATGCCAAACATCTATCTTGGAACTCACTAGTCACGAATTAAAGGGGTGTGGCACTGAGAGCTTTCCTCGACGAATGAGCCGGCACAGACGTCGTGGCCCCTGACGAGCCAACGCACCTCCCATCAAATCCTCGCCACTCACCTGATGTGATTCATTTTTCTCTGTGCAGGAACCTGCCGTTTGAGATCGTAGCGAGCACGGTTAACAGTCTGTCATCAGATCATTTACTGGTTCTCGTGAACATCAACACTAGCCCGACACTGAGTAGCATGGTTGGTTTAAATACACTGTGAGATGACAAAGTAATAGCCCTAGCAACAAAGGAAGAGCTTAATTTAGTTTCAAATTCAATGGAGCAATTAAAAGAGGAGTTTTTAAAACTCATAATAGCGGAGGATTTGTATTTAAATAAATAAAAAAGGAGATTACGAAACAAAGAGTGGAAATCAATAACCTAAAATTGCAAAATGTTTCAGTAGTAGCGAAACTAGGGGATCTTGAGAGTGGCTCCGCAGGAACAACTTGATTTTTAAATGGTTGAAGTGGCAGGGCAGTAAAGTAGACTGTAGGAAGGTGGTTCTACGATTTTTGGGGGAGGTATTGGGCATCAATAGTTATGGATTTAGAGCTCATTTCATTGCAAAACAAAGCTATTATAGCACACTTTTCTGATGATGTAGACATTGATCTGGTAATGAAACAAACGTACAATCTACAGGGAACAGGCTACGTCATCCGCAGGAACTAACTACACCATGGAGGTGAGGGCGAAGAGAGGCTACCTAATGGCAGTCAGAGCGGAGCTGGAGAGGGTGTCCGTTAGATGACATATGCGCATCTATGACACACCGCTCATAGTTGATCACCTGATGGTGGACAATCTGGGATTGACATGGGAAGATGGGACGCTGATGGCAGGTACAGAAGTACTCCATTCCTTAGTGATTTAGCAGCTAGAGGTCCCTCAAAACACCATGTCCATAACCAGCAGCAGCAGCAGCACAAAGACCAGGAGACGAGCAACTCAACAGGGGAGGCCAACACCAAGGACAGACAACAACCTGTGCTAGTACCGCTGCTACACCCGGCCGGTCTGTGGGGACCGCGAACACTTACACCGAGGTTTGAGGAGGCGACGTCAGTCATCCCGGGGAGAATGATGCTGGAAACGGACATTGTTTAAAAATTCTAGCTTATAATGTGTGTGGACTTAAAACCGGATTAGTGAGGATAGTAACCAATTTTTTAAGTTGATACAAAAGTATGATATTTTTTATTTGAAAAAAGCTTTTAAACTTTTAACTTTTAAACTGAATTAGATAGAGAGTATATTATTATTTTTTCCCCTCAGTATAAGTTAAAGTTTTATTTTGCTATCAGAAATTCTAATTTTGGAAGAGTCAAAGGAGGCTCTATTATTTGTATCAATTTAGGATCTAAATTTGTGCATTTTTAGTTTTGGTTCATTGAAAAACATGCATATAGAAGTGAAGAGTTCAATAAGTAAGCAAATACTTTTACTTCCAATTTATTTAAATTTTAATAATTAAGAAAATGAATTTCAAAGTTTAAGGGCTGTAATTATGGAACGTTGGCTTCAAAATATAATCGTCATAGGTGATTTAAATGGAAGCTCAGATCAGTCAATAACTGATGTAGATTACTTAGGCAATATTTGTTTGGCTAAAAGGGTTTCTAAATACGTAGTGATAAATACTAAAGGTTGTAGATTATTGGATTTTTTTTAGGATACAGGGGATATAATTTTAAACGGTAGAATGCCTGGGGATAACAAAGAATTCACATTTATAAGTACTACAGGCGCATCAGTTATTGACTTGGCGGCAGTTCCCATCAGTTTAAGTTTTTCAGAGATGGTGGTATAATATGTTAGATTCAAAATTTAATTGTATTTTTCTCAGTCATTAGATCAATTCTGTGCTATGGTTGTCAGGTATGGGGTGTTTTCAAGATATGGGATGTTGTCCTTGCGAACCGCAGGAGATCCTTGTAGTTTCCTACAACCACCTTGGCGACCTCCTTGAACTCAAGCCCGTCAAACGACCTCTTGACCCAGGACGCCGTCCCATTACAACCATTTTTTTTCTGGAATCGAGAATTCAAGTTGCTAGCTTGCTCCGCTTGCCAATTTCTGAAAGACTGGGCTCTTTCGGAGTTGCACCACTCATCGTCCCCAGCTCAGTTCTAAAACAGCTACACACATACCTGTCTCAGTCGGCAGTGCGGTGGCCGTTGAGTAACTACCAATCACTCCGCCCTTCCGCTATATGAGTGGAGGGCCGTTCTAGTGAACTTCATCTCCGCCCCAACACTCTACGTGAGACGCTGCCTTCTGCTAAAACAGGGGCACCCTAAATAGGCTATGTGCAAGCACACAGCACAGCCGGCAACAAGGCCAATCGGGCAGCAAATCGTTGCTTCACAGCGGTCTTGCAGAAGCAGTCTGCCCCACGATGCTCATGTAGCATTGACTTCTACCTGAGGGCCTTACGGTACCCCCTCACCCCCGCGATCGTACGATGCTCTCTCTTGCATTGCTAGAAGCGTACTGAACGGCTGCACACGATGATATGAGGATTACAGCACTACCTCCACTATCTATTGCACCACACCCAAATGGCAGTTACTTTATGGACTACCCTCATACCAATATCTGTTGTTTGTTCAGTGCAAAAGAATGGCATTGATGATCTGTGCAACACTCTGTGAGGCAAAAATCTATTGTGCCATTTTCAGCCCCAAAAAAACCTAAACTCCAAACACCAAAATTCTGATCACCAATTAAATGAGTGTTACAGTTCTGTGTATATTTCCTCCATAGTTTCGCTAGGGAAATGTTAGAAAACCCCTAAGTTAAGCCTTTCTTACAAAAATCTAAATATATAATTTTTTGTATCTATAACACGTTCAGTGCCCAGACGCTGAATGGCGACCAAGCGGTGTATAGCTGTGCGTGCAGCAGACGCTGATCGGTGTCTCGCGCAACATTAAATTTGGCGCTAAAATATCAGATGATCGTTCATTTAATGTGTTTTCCCGCTACAGTGTATAGTTGTTGATGAGTTCGGTTATGTTTTTGTGGTAATCATTCGTAGTGATAAATGAAAAAATATATATATTAATATCTGTAGATGCAGCTCCTGGGAAAGGATTGCAAATTCTTTCATAGCAGTGAACGTGTTAACACCCTTGGTACCTAATGTGTTTGTCAAATATAATAACTATAGAAGAGAACTGGGGAAGTTAATCTGCTAATTGTATCAAAATTGATTAAAGTTAAAGGTCCAAAGCGAGAGTTTATTCTAAAGAGGGAAGGAAGAGTAGCCTTGAGACTTCATGGAAGCTGACAGAATAATCAGGTTTCAGTTGTGTTACAACTTACAACCACAGACAAGAGAAATATTTATTTTATCTGTGAAATAAAAATCACCCTTTGCATGTATATGGATGACAAGACTAAGGAATAGTAAAATCCCTGTAAGAATGAATCAAAGGCAATCTGTTTTTTAAAAAACAATCTCTGGATAACAAATTCTACATTATTTGATTGTAACAAGTAAACAACAAGTAATTGTAAACAGTAACAGGCATTTACAAAGTTAAAACTTTGAGTTAAAACTGTAGATGATTACTTATAGAATTTGTATTATTTAAAACTAATATTCTGGAAAACGTATACAAACATATACATCGTATTAAGTTTAATTATTTAAGGTTTTTTTTTTATAAATTCTTGATTAGTATGTTGAATCTCAACTATTGAGTGAATTGAAAAACAGTTTCAAACATACAATAGGTAGTGTAGAAAGTTGTTAGTGAGAGAACATGTTTCCAAGTTGCTGAAATGTTTACTGTAAGGGACTAACTATCTGTTGATTATTGGTCATGCTGTTGATTATTTCATAATTTGATCTCTATAAACTATTTTGGTCACTTGAAGGAAATTTATAATTAATTTATGTATTTTATTTATAAAAAAAATTAGTAATTTAATTTTCCCTTTCAATTGCAATTTTTTTAAATTCCTCGGTAAAAATCTGCTATTAGCGAATTTATTTCAGGAAAAATAGTTATAATTTCATGGAGACGTGGTCTAGGGACCAAGTTAGACAATTTTTCAGCCGCTAAATGATCAAATCCATATTCCTTCAAAAATTTTCACGTTTATATACAGATTCAAATAACTGAATTCAAAATCTAAATAAATAAAAAGTTAAATGTGTTTTTTATCTATATGCCATTAGGTTAAAATCACTGTTCCATTAGGAGATAAAATATGTACCACTTTTTTATTTTAAATAATATCTCAATAACTGATTAACATAAAGCAAACAACAAGTTAGTTGCTTTTTTGAGCAGATAAACAACCAATTCAACAATTTGTTGTAGGCAGGTTATAAAGATGATAATAAGAGAATATATGTTTCACACGTTCTGAAACGTTCGCTACAGGGGACAAGTATTTGTTGATTATTGGTCACACCTCGTATGCTTTCTTATCTCAAATATTCATCATGGCCGGAGGTGTCAGATTAAAACGGCGTAGGGGTCTATTAAAGTCAAGCCACATTTTGAAGGCCAGCTAAACATGTCAGACCCAAGCTGTAATTTGCTCGAACGCTACTTCCTACCCAGGCAATTACAAACTGTCAAGGTATAAAATGTCTACCCGACGCACTCTGCTTAGTATAGCCTATCCTCTTCCCGCTTCACAGAAATGAGAATCTTGATCCTGCTTTTATTTGTCATTTGTGAGTAGTTTTCTTCATCCTTGTTTAGAATAGTAATTTTATACATACAAATAAATTTAGAATTTTGTTTTTACATTGCTTGGAACAATGAAAATTTTGGTTATTTTTACATGTTATACCACAGAAAAGCTGAAATGGGTGTTATATCAATTTCTGTCTCTCTGAAATGTTAAACTTTTTTTGTTAGTCTTTTTGTTCACAAGTGATTCTTCATGAAAACGAGAGCACCCACATTTATGAAACTTATTTTCATTATTGTATACTTTTTGGAGAAGGTTTTTGTACTTAAAGCTGGTTCTCTTACACTTCTAAAATAAAACGATTAATCCAATATTATTTTTAGCAATATTAGACATATTTTTTCTAAGATTTACAGTGCATGTAATCTTTAGTGATTTAATAGAAATAAATAACTATCAGCTTTCAAATTAAAATCAATATTAGTTTGTTTACATTAATCACTTATATTTTAAACTTTTTTATTGATTTTAATTTTTTAAATCTATTTTAAATCTACTCATATACTATATTAAAATGTTATTAAAACATATAACAAATTAAAAAATAATTCAAAGTTTTTAATATCTCCAATCGTAAATTAACGCTTAATAGTTGAGCTAGATTTTATTTATTTTTTTGTACCCATTTGTTTAAGATTTAGGGTTATATTTGCTCATGATAATAAGTGTCTTGTTATTAACACTGTATCATACCAACCTATACAAAGGACAGGCTTACTCATAGTTATTTCTAAAAAATACCACCATCACATCCACTTATTTATATATATATAATTGCATATTGTAGAAAAGAAAACTTGTTTGTTTTCTTTGTTTTTCTAAATTAAACATATGTAACATAATGCGACCTTTATGGAATCGTTTTGTCCACCAAAAGAAACTTACAGTTTAAGCATTCTATTTATAAAAACAAAATTGTAACTTAATTTTTAATTTCAGTACCAAATTAATTTTTTGATCCCTCAATAAAAAAACTATTAGCAAATCTCTTACAGGAAAATAAGTTAAAATATCAAAGAGATCTGGGCTAAAGGACTAATTTGGACAATTTTTTCAGCTGCCAAATGCTTAAAAATGTCTATATTTATTTATACAGGTTGAAATAAATAATGTTTTAAGTAAATTAGTAAGATCTAAAACCAAATAAATAAAAAGTCATATGCATTTTTTATATTTATACGCTATTTAATTAACATCACTGTTAGAAGATAAAATTATGCAATAAAATGCATTTTCTATTTTCAATAATGACCCAGTAACTGACACTAAGTAACCGATCACAAGCAAAAAATAAATCATTTGTTTTTAGAGCAGATAAGCAATCAATTATTTACACTCAGTTCAACAATTTGTTGTTTCTGAAATATGTTCATTATTTTTGAGCAAAAAACGAACATCTGTCTTAAATAGTAAATTTATAAATAATATAATAACAATAATAATAAATTTCATAAACTACATCTGAGTAAATTAAACAAGGCATAAGAAGATCAAAATTAAGTTACATTTAAATAAAAAAAAATCAATTCCAATAAATGTGTTATGCCTTATAACAAACAGAAAATTATTTACCACTATGACTCGTTACTTAGCTTCATCAAGCTTTTTTAAAATGAAGGAGTAAATGTATACAGGTTGACAATAAGTCTGGACCCTCTTTTTAAATTGTTAAACGACAATACAAAGAAATACTAAAGTTCACACATGCTTACTGGTGGTAGTAATGCACGCATCAGCCCAATTACCGACCAGATAATCCTTTGGGGGACGGAGCAGAAGGAGTCAGACAATATTCTTAAATAGTAGTATAGGTTGATTTCGGTATCAAATTAATGGTCTCACTTAACAGAGCACAAGGCCGCAAACCAGGCTTCAAAAAGTGCATTTTTTCATTAGTTATAGCTGTTTGAATTTTAAAACTATTGAACAATCTATTAATTATTTCAAATAAACACAAATTTTTAAGTATCTGTGATAAAAGTTAGTGTTCAAAAAGTACCCCCCCCCCTATCGTCTGGCAATGTGGTAATCAAAGCCGGGAATAACTCCTCTTCAATAATTATTACCAATAACACAACTACTGTTGGAATGTGAAAGTGACTCTTTGGGAACTTTGACTGTGACAGTTGTTATCTGTAATTTTGTTAGTAAGGTAACAGTTCAGTTGTACTGAAGCTTTCCACGGGTTTAGTTATGCAGATGGATTAATTTTTAGTCATTAACAAGTTTTAAAATTGATCATTAATTTGTTTATTTACCGATATGTCACTTCGTGAACGTGAAAGAATAACTTTTAATGATGCTTGGATGGGGAGAAAATTAAAGATCATAAGAAGCAGTTTAAAACTCAAACAGCTATAACTACTGAACGAATACACCTCTTGAAGTGATTTGCGGCATTGTACTCTGCTAAGTGAGACCTTTAACTTGATACCAAAATTGACCTATGCTGCTAATTAAGAATTTTGTCTGACTCCTTGTGGACCGTCTGAGGTTTTCTGGTCGGTAATTGGACAGATGTGTGCGTTATTATCATCAGTAAGCACGTATAAACTTTAGTAATTATTTTTATTTTAGTTTAAAAATTAAAACAGAGGTTCCATACTTCGTTGTCACCCTGTATATTTTATTTTACGTATAAAAATCAATTGAAATCTTCTGGGAGTTTACTAAAAAGCTTTTTTCTCCAAGTATGTTGCTATCTTCAAATGATGTATAGGGTTTTGAAAATTACTTTTGAATCTTGTATTTTTTATAATTATATTCAAAGTAATCCTAATAAAGGTTGGAATTTTAAAAAATTGTTAAATCGTGTATTAAAGTTTTAGATGAATAAAGCTGGAAACATGATTTTTATTTCTGAACATTTTCTACATTATATTTTTACATCAAATTTACTCATGAATTGCAATAATATGGTCTGAACTTCATTTTATAATTTTATATCCGTTTAAAATTTGAGGTGTAGCTTATGATTCAGTTATAATTTATATATTTTAGTAGATGCTGTTATGTTAAAAATAATTTTGATATGATAAATTAGACATTTTAGGTACTATACAGCATAAAAAATAAGATTTTTCAATACTGGGATCAAACAAAATGGATACGGCAAATTGGTTACTTGGCTTTTGGTTCAATTTGGTCATGTTATTTTTTTCAATGTCTAAGCCAGCAGCATTTTTACAGAAGAATACCCTGTACGGGAAAGCAGTCCGAACCCAAATTTTGTGAACAAACCAGGGATCTCTTGCACCAAAGTCAAAGACGCTAACCAGTATTAACAATTAACACGTTCCCAGAAGGTCACTTGGACGCTGACAAATAGTTTGCATCTGATTAAACACTTAATCTATGAACAATAATATCATTTTTTTAAGTTTATGGCCAAAAAATTGTACATACCCTTCACACAGCTACAGACAACTGATTCCTTCGTACAACGCTGGAGGAGAGATGAGGACTTCTGAATAGTATTACTTAACGCGTTCACTGCGGCATGAGTCACCGGTGACTCACGAGTACCTGCTCTGCGTGCGGTGACTCTTCTACCGCGACTGACGCTCCTTGTGGCACGCATATTTTTCACACCCGTAATGCAAATTAAGTGGGGTTTGTGCTGTTATTATTAGTTTTCTAAGTAGTATATATTTATGTGGGGGTACCCAAAAGTAACCGGAATTTGTCTGCCGAGGGCGGAGCTTTGGTAGTACGGGTGAGCGCCACTAGGGCGTGTCTAGCGCAACTCTTTGCTCGTTCAGGCCCTGGTTTTTCTGGCTTAATATGGTTATTGTTTTTGTAGTTTAATGAGAAATTTATTTTTTGTTTTACTCTTAGTCTAATGCTCTCTTATATCTTGACCTTCAGTTTTCACAAGTCTCAAGACTTAGTTCAGAACTCAACAACTGATGGTACAGTTTTAGTTGCAGGAGTGATGATGGCCCAGCAGTCATGCCCTGGCCAGTGTGAAGCTGACTGGAGACCAGTATGTGGTCTTAGTGCTAAGAAGGGCATGCGGACATTTGGCAATGTTTGTAAGATGAGTGACTGGAATCGTTGCAACAAAGGAGGTAAGTTACATATTCGATTTTTGTAATTTCTCTCTGGCTCTATTAACTTTTCTCATCTTTTCTCCTCTCTTCTCTATTAAATTCTCTTCTCTCTTCTACTTCTTCTTCTCTTCTCTACTAACTTCTCTTCTCTCTTCTACTTCTTCTCTTCTCTATAAATTCTCCTCCCTCTCCTTCTTCTTCTGTCCTCCATTAACTTCTCTTCCCTCTTCCTCTTCTCTTCTCTATTAAATTCTCTTCTAGTTCTACTATTAGAAGATCATTATGTTTTGTAATTTAACCTCTAACCTCTAATTTAACTGTAATATGTCTGTATATTTTTAAAAAATCATAAAAAATATTCTTTGTTTGAAATTCATTATTGGTGATGGTGAATTTATGTTATTTTGATTTTTATCACGCAATTTATGTAAAACATTGTTTTACATAAAATCGTGATGGAAAATGTCTGCAAGAAAAATCTAAATAATCTAAAAATATGTTGCAAATGATAACAGTACTGTAATGCATTATAAGCATTTTTTAAAGGAAATAATAAGGGTACTGTGGTATTACATATTCTGTAAAATAATCATATATATATATATTTGCATAAACTTAATGTGTGTGGGTTGAAAAAAAGATATAAAAACTTGAGGTATGATTTTTATAATCGATGGTATAGGATTTCCAAAATATACAATTTGGAGCAAATTTTTGTACATTTATTTAGATAATAAACTTAGTTTACTGAAATAATGCAATAACTTACGAAACTTACTCTTATTCTTACTCCCATGGCCATTTATACCTGAAGTGGTATTTGGCCTCGCCAACTGTCTGCCTCCACCTCTTCTGATCTTCCGCATCCTCGTTGCGGGGAGCTGAGTCATGGGTCTTCGACAGAAGTACAGGAAAATACTACTTACCTTTAAAAATAAAGGATTAAGAAAAATATTTGGACCCACAAAAGAAATGAAATTTGGAGAATGAAACATAATAGAGAAATTAGGGATTTTTTCTTTCTTTTTTTGTAATGCAAATTCTCACGAGCGAATAAATTTGTCCTAGTATTTTATAACTATGAGATATGTAGGAAAATCACGCTAAGGTTCGATTACTGACTGGGAATCACTCAGCTAGTTTCCCGGGGTAAATCCAGGGTCCAAGCCTATATCTCACAGTAGCAGCCAGGTACCCTTATACTACTAACTTAAAATAAAGAAAAAAAAGAGATTCATCCTGGGACTCGAGTTGATATTCACTTACAAAAGTAAAATAGGAGATTGGTCTATATTTTGTATTATGTTAAGTATATTTTAACATTTTAAAACATTATTAAGAGTCTTGTGTTTTTTTTTATAGATTACCAAGTTTCCAAGTTTACCGTGTGCTAGATTCCAGTCACACCATATGATTTAAACAATAGTTTAGTTTTTTTATTTCTTGTATTTTCTCATTCCAGTCACTCCATATGATTTAAAAAATAGTTTAGTAGTTTAGTTTTTTCCTTCTTGTATTTTCTGATTCCAGTCAACTTAAATCATTTAAACAATAGATTAGTAGTTTAGTTTTTTTTCTTTCTTGTATTTTCTGATTCCAGTCACTCCATATGATTTAAACAATAGTTCAGTAGTTTGTTTTTTTCTTGTATTTTCTGTACATTTTGTTTTTTTTTCAATTTTCTTAGTTTCAACAGAGACCTAACTCATAAAATTTAAAAATTTTAACACAATGCATATTCTTATTCTTCTGTATTGTATCCATCTTGTACATTCTGTATATTGTGAGTTTTTCAATTACGTTCAAAAGAATAAAACAATTAAACATATGAAAATGGTATTTTTATTTTTGTCCATAAAATATTTTGACAATTCTTTTGTTGGTGCCAAAGGGGTTAAGTACATTTTTAACAGGATGATACAGACGATTTCAGTTGATTTACCGTATGTAATTTGTGACTTACGTACTTCCTTTAGAGCCAGTATAATAATAATTAAAATTAATTTTTCTGAATTTAATCATCTGTATCATAAGAAAGAGTTACCCTTTTCATTCTAGAAAACATCACAAGTATAAAAGTACTGTATAAAATCAAAAGTATATAATCAGTATTAAATCCCAGACATAAGACATAAGACATAAGAACTTCATTGATCCTTAAGCTATTATTACCTGCAATATATCTCGTCCACAATACAACCAATTCACAAACGATAAACTCGCAAATAGGTAAAAAAAAACAGCAAATAAATACAAAAATAATTACATAATAATAGACCATGTACAGTCATATGAAATCACAGTCAATTACATTAAATAGATGTAAATCATGCAAATTAATTATTAATTAATTTTGTCTATGACTTTACCCCTTTTGGCCTAAAAACAACGAATTGATACTTATGTTAAACCAATGTTAATATTATTTTATTAGAAAGGCATAGTTAAAGCTAGTTTATATTAAATTCTTTATGTTAAACATACAGAACTACACAACAATAGTTTATGTAGAGTATAAAACCAACTCTTACAATATACTACTAATACTACGCAGTATTACAAGTCAAATATGTTATTGACCAAAACTATCTTCAGCAAGATCATTTAAATACAAATGTAAAGCTGATTTAAATAATTATTGGGAAATCTAGTTTATGGAAACTGGGTTTTCCTGTAAAAGCATACATAATTGAATGAAATAATTGAATGATAGGGAAGAAGCTATTACCATAGGTCTCATGGTAAGACTTAAGCCCGGAACCATGTTATTTTTTTTTTTTTTTAGGTGCCCAGAGTCCAAAAATAATAGTCGTTAAAATTTATAAATAAATATATATATATATTTATATACGTACCTATGTGTGTCTGTGAACACGATAACTCTCGTAAAAATGGTCCGATCAAGATAAAATTTGGTAGAGACGTGTATTCCTACAAATGCTCAGGCGAGTTCGTAAACCAGACATATCGGTCAATGGGAACGGGTAGTTTGGGGGGTTTTGTACCCCAAAATGGGGTTTTTTGCGTTTTTCACATGTAATTTTTAAAAATTTCTAATTTTATATTTCACCATTGGAATTAGCTTAAAAAACTACACAATTAAGTTCCTTAAAGTTTTTCTCTATCTCCAACGGTTACCGAGATATTAAAAAATCTAAACACAGTACGTTGTATTTTTGGGCTCCAATGTTAATCTTATGGAGGATAGGGAAAAATTATATTTCCCATATTAATCAATATTTTTGGAAAAAAACTTAATATTTAGCTTCATGTGTTTGAGATCTATCCATTTATGCTTAAAAATCATAGTTTATGTGTTTATCATGGCAGCAAACCTGCATACTCTTTCCCATATTAATCATATAGGGAATAGGCAAACTCCTTTATTTATGGACAGATGTTGATGAAAGTTGGTATAAATGTTAATATAAAAATTATTTATGGTAGAAATGACTACTTTCAGTGTTTCTCACAGCTGCTAACCTGCACACTCTTTCCCATGTTAATCTTATGGAGAATAGGCAAATAATTCTCATGTTTATGGACAGATTTTTATAAAACTTGTCATATTTTATTATTATTATTATATTATTGATTTGGAAATTCGCTTGAGTACGCAGATCTGCTGCAACGGGGGTATTATTAATTTCATCAGTATCATCTTTAACTCTTTATTAATCCTTTATTAAGGGGACATTCACATGACCCTCTACTGTGTACCACCTCCTACAAATGTCACTCACCTCTGTCTTTCAGTCAGGTTCCAGGCCACCACAATCTCGCATTTCCATAGTCAAGTAGAGGGTTCAGGTAGTTTGACATTAAAATAATAAGTGTATCATCTGCCACAAATGTCACTCACCTGTCTCTCTGTCAGGTTTCAGGCCACCACAATCTCGCATCTCCATATGTAGTCATGTAGAGGGTTCAGGTAGTTTGACATTAAAATAATAAGTGTATCATCTGCCACAAATGTCACTCACCTGTCTCTCTGTCAGGTTTCAGGCCACTGGCATTTCCATATGTAGTCATGTAGAGGGTTCAGGTAGTTTGACATTAAAATAATAAGTGTATCATCTGCCACAAATGTCACTCACCTGTCTCTCTGTTGTGACAATTTGATTGTATGTGAGGGTTGAACTTGTCCCCAATGATCACTGGCCATGATCATTCTTAACACTCATGGGAATTATGGAGCTCCAACATACATGGGGGAAACTATAATCATTACATGCAGTCAAAGATGTAGCGGTGGCAAAATTGAAGGCACTAAGAAAATCAGCAAACAGGTACCTTCAGTGAACTTTAGTCACTCCACTCCCCCCCCCTCCTTGTCAGTGGAGACCCTCCAAACCTGCAACCTGTCTGGAATTATCATGAAATGAGGAAAACAGTTTTATGCAAGTTCGCTCTCAGTGTCCAAGACGGTAGTTCATGTGAGTTGGTGGAGTGAGTTGGAGGTTAGCAGAGTTAAATATTGCAGCAGTTTTGAGAACCTATCCTTCCCTCTTTCACCTTTTGGGATTTTATTTGATAGAGGGAAGTTGTGGACCCTACAGTGCTGTGTGGCTTACCGTCCTACCTATTCGATGTGGAGTCTGACGTCACCTTTGGGGCTATACCAGGGATCCATCACCTCAACGTACTCAACAACAGATAGGACAATATTTTATTATCTGCCAGTATACCTATATATATATATATATATCTAGAAACTCTTATCGGACTATTACAGTCATAGAACCAAAAAAAAATAGGGGAACTCTTTAATGTTTATGTGTGATCAATATATTATATGTCCCATTGTGTAAAATATGTTAACTGTCGGCCGACATATAGTACTAGAATTATTTCTTTAAGTGTTGAATTATGAACTATTCCTTGGTTATTTGGGTAATTTCATGCAGTACTGCAAATTCATTATACAATTTAGAACCAATTTACTAGTTATTATTCAGCTTACCCAATATCTCTCTCTAACAAAAGGAAATTGGTGTGATAATGCCTGGAATATTATCCATCTGATAACAGGTGTGATTAGAGCAAATTTTTGAATGACTTAATTTGATAATATAATTTATTGATAACATAATTTTTGATAATATATAAAGGAAGGCTGATAAAAATTGTTTTATTTATCTTGGTTGTAATTTCAATCCAGTATTTATTTGGAAGATAATTTTCAAACTGGAACCTTATGTGATTATTAGGATTTTCTGGCATTTAACTGAATCTTATCTTAGGACTTTTATTTTATGTAAGTATGTTTGGCCAATATCACCTAAATAGTGAATTTTTCTAATTTACCTCTGTCATTTCCTTATTGTTTACCAATAATTCTATCCTTGTCCCTGGAAACTTTCCTAGTTTGGATCCTGGGAATATTAAAACTAGGTGGCGCCCTCTCTACCACTACTTATATATACACTCTGCTTGATCTTAGACTATTAAATTCTGCATTACATTATAGAACCACCCCAGACTGAGCCAACCGAGGCCAGAGTGTTACACTGTCAGGTTTCGGGCCACCACAATCTCGCATCTCCATAGCCAAGTAGAGGATTCAGGTAGTTTGACATTAAAATAATAAGTGTATCATCTGCCACAAATGTCACTCACCTGTCTCTCTGTCAGGTTTCAGGCCACTCGCATCTCCATATGTAGTCATGTAGAGGGTTCAGGTAGTTTGACATTAAAATAATAAGTGTATCATCTGCCACAAATGTCACTCACCTGTCTCTCTGTCAGGTTTCGGGCCACCACAATCTCGCATCTCCATAGCCAAGTAGAGGGTTCAGGTAGTTTGACATTAAAATAATAAGTGTATCATCTGCCACAAATGTCACTCACCTGTCTCTCGGCCAAGTGCAGGGCCAATGCAAACTCGCATCTCCATAGTCCAGTCATGGTTTCAAGGTAGACTTGGATTAGTGTACCACCTCCCACAAGTGTACTTACCTGTCTTTCGGTTAGGTCCAGAGCCACTGCAATCTCATATCTCCGAAGTCTGGTCAGGTATGGAATGGTGAAACTCTCCTTCTAGCTGCCCCTGCTTCTAGCTGCTTTTAACTGTTCTTTAGTGAATGCTGTCCTTTCTTTGCGCCCTGACAACATACCGCCGAGTAAAATCTGTTTAAACTTCTATAAGTACAGTACAAAAATGTGATAAAAAAATTATTTTTATAACTCAAAGGTTGATCTTAAAATCAAGTATATTTCTTGAATGTACTTAATTGAGATAAAACTCAAGTTAATTATTTCCGGACCAAATTTATCATTTGTAGACTTGCTATCATCACCTGCAAAATTTTTACATTATCTCTGGAACGAATTATAAACCCCACGAAAAACTCACTCGGCAGGATAAATAATCAAACACAATTGTTAGAAAATATATATTACGAATTTGAATCGATGAAATATAACTAAAAAGTCAAACCATTTGACCTAACACCCTTAAATTAAAACCAATTATCGAGTTTTTCGAAAGACTCAAAAACACAGCTGTAAAGGCTTAAGCGAGGGTTGAAATCGATGTTAGTATTTAACTTAAGATTTATAAGCCGCTCACTGTCAAAACAGCTACTAGGCTTTACATAAAGTGTTTAATCAAATTTGCCAGATCAGAATGTCTGTCTCAGCTAACGTACAATTCAGTCTATGAATCATACAAAACCATTCATACCACCGAGAGTCTAGTACGAATAATACTAAATAGTAGAGATAAATTAAATAAGAAGGGAAAGGTTTTCATTTTATATCACAATACTTTACTTCTATAAATAAACGAAAGAACGAAGAACCTTCATAACTTCGTTTTATTTAATTATTTTAAAACTTTAAGAAAATTAATTTACGCACATGTGTATTAACGCTACCTGTTGGCGAACAAGTGAACTGTGTACTATGTTACCGACTTGATGTGTGCACGTCTAGCGGCCGTTTTCTAAACTACGTAAATCGTGTCAGTGGTGGAGAATAGATATATCAAAAATAATGATTTGTTTTAGGAGAGTAAATTAGATGTAAACCTACATTGTTTAAATGTAAAAGATAACAAATGTATGTTTTTATTAGTCAAGTTGTAAACTGTTTCATATTCGTATTTTTGCCATAGCTCACTATAGAACAACTCAATTTTATGAATTATTGTACTAATGGGCCTCATACATGAAATAAGACTATTGACTTAATGTTATTAAGTAGGTCCAATATAGGCACTTGTAAAATAGGGAATACATTACTCCTAATTCTACCTATATAAATAAAATAAAAAATTGGTCTGTATATTATGATCACAATTACAATATATTGCAGATCACAATAATTATGATAGGTTGTATTTTTATGTTTAATACCCTAAAACTGGTCTTATCTCAATTCTGGTTGCAGGCCTATCTGTTTGTAGCTTTGAGAAAGCATTTGGGACCATCTTCTCCGTGAAAACGCAATTTGATGAAACCTTTTTCATTGCCACAAATGTCACTCACCTGTCTCTCGGCCAAGTGCAGGGCCAATGCAAACTCGCATCTCCATAGTCCAGTCATGGTTTCAAGGTAGACTTGGATTAGTGTACCACCTCCCACAAGTGTACTTACCTGTCTTTCGGTTAGGTCCAGAGCCACTGCAATCTCATATCTCCGAAGTCTGGTCAGGTATGGAATGGTGAAACTCTCCTTCTAGCTGCCCCTGCTTCTAGCTGCTTTTAACTGTTCTTTAGTGAATGCTGTCCTTTCTTTGCGCCCTGACAACATACCGCCGAGTAAAATCTGTTTAAACTTCTATAAGTACAGTACAAAAATGTGATAAAAAAATTATTTTTATAACTCAAAGGTTGATCTTAAAATCAAGTATATTTCTTGAATGTACTTAATTGAGATAAAACTCAAGTTAATTATTTCCGGACCAAATTTATCATTTGTAGACTTGCTATCATCACCTGCAAAATTTTTACATTATCTCTGGAACGAATTATAAACCCCACGAAAAACTCACTCGGCAGGATAAATAATCAAACACAATTGTTAGAAAATATATATTACGAATTTGAATCGATGAAATATAACTAAAAAGTCAAACCATTTGACCTAACACCCTTAAATTAAAACCAATTATCGAGTTTTTCGAAAGACTCAAAAACACAGCTGTAAAGGCTTAAGCGAGGGTTGAAATCGATGTTAGTATTTACCTAAGTTAAAAAATGAAGATTTATAAGCCGCTCACTGCCAAAACAGCTACTAGGCTTTACATAAAGTGTTTAATCAAATTTGCCAGATCAGAATGTCTGTCTCAGCTAACGTACAATTCAGTCTATGAATCATACAAAACCATTCATACCACCGAGAGTCTAGTACGAATAATACTAAATAGTAGAGGTATTTTAAATAACAAAGGAAAGGTTTTCATTTTATATCATAATAATTTACTTTTATAAATAAACGAAAGAATGAAGAACCTTCATAACTTTGTTTTATTTAATTATTTTAAAACTTTAAGAAAATTAATTTGCGACATGTGTATTAACGCTACCTGTTGGCGAACAGGTGAACTGTGTACTATGTTACCGACTTGATGTGTGCACGTCTAGCGGCCGTTTTCTAAACTACGTAAATCGTGTCAGTGGTGGAGAATAGATATATCAAAAATAATGATTTGTTTTAGGAGAGTAAATTAGATGTAAACCTACATTGTTTAAATGTAAAAGATAACAAATGTATGTTTTTATTAGTCAAGTTGTAAACTGTTTCATATTCGTATTTTTTCCATAGCTCACTATAGAACAACTCAGTTTTATGAATTATTGTACTAATGGGCCTCATACACAACATGCAAGAGTTTCAATAAGACTATTGACTTAATGTAATTAAGTAGGTCCAATGTAGGTACTTGTAAAATAGGGAATACATTACTCCTAATTCTACCTATATAAATAAAATAAAAAATTGGTCTGTATATTATGATCACAGTTACAATATATCGCAGATCACAATAATTATGATAGGTTGTATTTTTATGTTTAATACCCTAAAACTGGTCTTATCTCAATTCTGGTTGCAGGCCTATCTGTTTGTAGCTTTGAGAAAGCATTTGGGACCATCTTCTCCGTGAAAACGCAATTTGATGAAACCTTTTTCATTCGCTCAATCATTGTCTAAAACACGTCTAACTAAAGTAAAGTAGACCTAATGAGCTCTCAAAAGTCCAATTTTATGCGATATTAAACACATTTTGTATAGGTTTTACTGGATAATTACTGTGATTGAACGGAAAAAAATAATCAGCAGTCAAATTAAAATCAATATCAGTTTGTTACATTAATCATTATTTTATATTCAAAGGAGATCGCACGCAGCACGCTGGCGTGAGTAGAGCAAACTTCATACAGCTTATATTATTCCCATCATAATAATCGAATAGTACTGAGTAGGCATTTTGCAATATTGTTTTACATGTTAATGTGTTTTTATAAACTGTTCACTAGTAAAAAAATACAACTTTTTAAATTATATCAAAAAAGCTGTTATATAAATTTAAACTCCAAATTATATAAATAACGTATTTTTCCATAAAAACGTTTTTATTTCGGTTTTCATAGATGAATTGATAAATTTAACTAGATGACTTGATAAGTTTTTAAACAGTTTGACAAACATTCTCTATTATATTAGCATCAGTCTGGACTTTTTAGTTTGTACATTTGTGATTATTCCCGCAACGGTTTACATCAAATCGAAGAACTTGAGTTTTTTAACTTAATCTGTTTTCGCCTCGCGAGGAATACAGCGCATAGTTCTACCTATAGACATAGGGATCGCTAAAGTTTTGCTAAAACGCACAAATAGCCTGCGACTTTTAGTGTAATAATAGATTTTACGTTTAATAATTATTTACGTATAATTTCACTTATTTCAAAATTAATTTTGATCTTGTTACAAACAAGGTCTTTTGCAGTGTCTGTTGTCTTACAAAATCCCGAAACCAGGAAAAAATCTCTTGTTCCCTGAAAATCATTAGGGGCCCCATTTCCCTGCTCTCGGCGGTCTCGAAGCTTTTCGAACGCCTGTTCCTGTCCAAGATATCCCCCTTCCTGGACGGATACGTAAGGCCGAAGCAATTTAGATTTCGTCGCTGACACTCTACGACGCAACAGCTGGTACGGGTGATTACGTCCTCTACGTTCTCTAGGTTGTTTATACTAATGACATGCCGACTGTTCCAGGAGTAACGTTGTCGCTTTACGCTGATGACGCACTGCTACAATACAGAAGCTGTCGCCCTGTCCACGCCGCGAGGATGATGCAGACACAGATGGACGCCCTGTCACCATGGCTCTGCCAGTGGCGCATCAAAGTCAACGCGGATAAAAGTAATGGCATTTGTGCCAGGAAGAGGCGAAAAATGCCGAGAGCAATTCTACCCGAGATCCAGCTAGACGGAGTTGGGATACTGTGGAAGACGTCAGTGAAGTACTTGGATGCCACCCTGGACTCACGCCTGTGTTGACAGCATGTTGACAGGATAAGTCACTGAGGCAACGGCAATACTGGGGCTGATGTGGCCGCTTCTTGCAGCGAAGAGCCCAATCCCGGCCAGGACGAAGGTCACCATGTTCCTACTAAAATTGTACGCTCTTGTATTATGTATGCTTAAGAAGCGTGGTGGATTCTGACCAGCAAGACCGAATCACAAGACAACCTTGGTTCGTCAGGAACTCCGTAATTATAAGTTGGTTATAAGTAATTGTAAGTTGGGAGTCCAAACTCTTGATATTTTTAACAGAACAAAAGCCCACGGACTATTTCAGAAAGCAGCTGAATCCACCCTAGAACACATCAGGGAGTTCTGTTAACGGCATGACGTCGCAGAGGACTGGAGGCCCAGACCCATCGCCATCCTGGGTGATCCACCGTAGGTGAACAGCGTGACCTGTCCAGCCTGCCACAGCAATGCGTCGACATTTCTTAATTATTTATGCTTATGTTTAATATACTTTGCTTTAATATGTTATTTCACTTGCTCCGGGCCTGTCCTAATTTGATTGTTTTAGCCATTTCAAGAGGTAATCCAGCAGCTACAGCTGAAAAGCTAATGCTGTGATTCGCCCAAATGAAGTCCATTTGCCCGTATATAAGTTGCTCATACACGTCTGGACGGATGGGGGAAGGTGGGTTCAGTTTGGGTATACACGCTTGACGGTGGAGTCACCACATAACCCTCGCAGGAGCGGAGGTACTCATTAAGAGTTACCACCTGCTCCAGACATGACGAGTACACCGTGGACACTCTCGCCTGCTCTCGTCTTATCTTGGCGAGAGTGTACTGCTAGCCGAGTAAAAAACATATTCGCACACATACATGGTGGTTCTGAACAACCTGGTCCCTTTTGTAGATTTGTGACTTGGTTGCCTTGAGTAAGGCGACAAGTAAGATATTCTGATACAGAATGGAGGCTACTCACTGTGATGGCGCAATGAGCCTATAGCTTGGGACGATTGGAGTGGTGTGGTGTTACCACCGGGGTTTTAGTGTTTTGCCACAGCAGGGGCCTCTGGAAACAGAGCTCCTGGGGTGTTTTCTCACTTTTAATTCATTCCTGGAAAGGAAAGATGTTCGCGTGTCAAGCATTTCCCCGGTATTGAGCCAAAATAAAATAACAAAGACGATCCCTTTGAGGCTTAAAAAAAATTTTTTTATTGTTAATAGTGACAGCAAAGTACGTAAGTGGGTACGAATCTTCAAAGGTGGTTTTGGAAACTTTAATGATGATGACTGGAGCGGTTGCCCTTTTTGGATTACAGACGATTTGGTGATTTTGGTTGCAATTAGGATTTGTGAGAATGAATTTGTGAAATTTGTGATTTTCTTTGTGAGAATAGGCAGAATAACAGGTCTCTCAAAAGAATTCCCTGGTTTGTCGAGATCAGTGCTGTATAAAACTGTTTCTGGACACCCTATCTGGCTGAGCAATTAACACGTTCGTGACGACAGTGAAAATGCCAACTTTTGTTCTTGGGAAATCCAATATATATATATAAAATGACCAAAATCCTTACTTAGGGTTTTGAAAATTTCCCTTTGTTTTAATGAAAAAAGTACATTTCTATCATTGTTTTTGTCCAATTAGTCCATATTTTTATACATTTTTATTGAGTGTACCCAAAATTTCAATTTTTTATGCCTCGGATGTATTTGAACGTGTACCCAATTGGGTACACACTTACTAAAAGTCTTCTGCTAGGGGTACAAACACATTTCAGCTATATTTAGTGCCACCGTGTTGGTCATCAACGGCATTAGAAAACACAGAGCGAGTGCACCCAATCGGGCACACTAAGTTGCGAACACGTTAAGGAATTTTTGTCCCTGTTGGGTCGTGAAATTTCTACAAAAGAGTCTTACTTAAACTAAAGATTTAAGTGTGATGGAGGCGATTTTATAATCTTATAAGTTTTGAAAGCACAGCATAGTACTGTACAGGTTAGCTACAGAGCTGAAATTGAGCACAGTTGTTCCATGATAGTGCTGGTACATGTTGTATGTGCTTATTGGCATGTCCATGAACAACAATCTACTAGTGTCTGGAACAAAACGGAATTTACTTATAAATACCTCTCGTATTAAAATGTCTCACTGTAGATGACATATAATATTTTGTATATTTATAGAATATAATTAAATTAAATGAAAAAGGCGATGAAAATAAATAAATAATTATTAAGAATTTACAATCAAGTGATATATTTGAAATATCTGAAGATATTAGTATGAGGTACTTTTGATACTATAAATCAGGGTGTGCTGACACAGTACAGTAAGTAGGTGAATTGTGCTGATAAACAGCAAGCAAGGATTGGTAAGTCCAGTATCCAAACCAGTTTTATTGTAATTTTACATCCAACAGTATAAAACATGCTGTAGAAAGATAAAATTTGTAGCAGAAAATATATTTTGTATTTAAAAAATACATAATTTACCACTGATACAAGGTTTGTATACATTTATGTTTAAATAATGAATGTAATAATTTATTAAAAAATTAAATAAGCCTTTAAAAATATGTATCCTAAATTTTAATTTTAATAATTAAATTATTATAATAATATAATAATAATAATAATTACTATTCTATTGAAAAAATATTACTCTGAAATACTCAGATTTGTACACACATATTTTTTCTTTAAAACAAATGGTACTTTCCTCTGGTATTATAATTAAATTACACAAAACATGGTTTCATCCATGAAAAAAAAACTTGCTAACCATAATATGATGAACAATTTGCCAATTTCATTCTGAAATGATAAATATAGGACTAATAACATTTTTTATATACCTAAATATTTTTACTGTAACACCCACTTGGTTACTGTAACATTTGAGCAGTTAAATCAGATATTGCATGTTATCAAGCAATAATTTTAATTTGATTCATTATTAGATATTGTTGTATAATGTTCTCGTAAATGTCACATAAGTTTTTGAAATTTTAAAGTAAAACATATATGCATTATATAAGTATACAAGTAAAACCTATTTGTTTGGTTTTAATAATTATTTATACGTAATTTAAATTTAATGTAAGATATAGCTGAACAAAACTTCGACCTTATACATTTTGTGAAGGTAACATCGATAAAAGGGAGTGCAAATAGCAGTCTGCCAAATTAGAAAACTGAGTAAATAAAACCTTCTGCTATTAATAAAAAGCTTGGTGGTGGAGGGGGGTTTTACCACCTTATTGTTTTAAAATATAAAAAGATTTTAATACACTTAAACATTTAGTCAGTTTGAAAGTTTAGGTTAATGATAAACCTCAAAATACTTTTAAGTTAAGTACGGTATGCAAGTTTCTTTCACTTATTCTGTTTTCATAAAACCCCAAAACTTTACACAGAAAGTAATATAAAAATATAAAAGTTTAATGATAATTAATTTATCTGAAGAAAGTATGCATTAAACTTCATTGTCCATCATGAATATTCCAGTTGTAGACCCTAGGATGAATTTTGCCAAAGCAATATAAAGGACGACACCTACGATGAGGAATCCAACACCCATCAAAAGCACATTGGCCCAGGAAGGGAGCAGTGAAGGCTCTGAAACAGTCATTACCATGCATTAGATAAATTGATGATTACTATGGACTAATAATGTAGAGTAAACCACTTATAAAGCAATGTACCGGGTGTCCCACGAAGAGGTTTAAACATTTGTTTTTCCATCACTTAGCCATTTATGCCAATACCATCTTGAAACTTTACACAACTTATAAAGTCCATTTTGAAAATACTCTGGTAAAATTTCAGCTCCCTAACCCTTGTAGGAACAAAATGGTGGCATATTGAAAAGTTTTACTTTTAAAACATTAAAAAATGTCTTTTAGTATTTGTTAAATATTTTTATCGTCACATTCAAAGAAATAAGGCCTTTCACGAAGAAAATAGAACATAGCTTCTCCTCTAAGGAAAATTCGCTAAAGCCTTAAAGGAGAGTCCAAAGTTATTTAAACTGTGATCCATCCACAGCAACACACTGATAACAGGGCTTAATAAATTAATCGAAAGCATTTACAAGAGATTCTGTGATATTCTGAGAAGTTCTTCAATTGATCGTTTTAGTTCTTTATCATTGGTTTATGGGTATAAAACTATCCCTTCAAATAACCCATGAAAACATGTCACACACACTTAAATCTGGGGATGAATGAATGAATGAAAACATGTTTATTTTAATAAAAGTTTACATTACATTCTTACATAACTTTGAAAATAGTATGAATTATGAAACGACCCCGACATGGGCTAAAGCCTGTGGGTAGGCACGCACACACACACAAACAAACAAACAAACAAACACACACACACACACACACACACACACACACACACAACACATTCACATATTTAATCACTTTCAATACACAGGTGCTTGACAGATCTCTCAGACATGCCACCTAGAAATGCACATGCACCTAGAAATGTGTGGCGTATCATGGAATTTTTCCTTATCAAGAAGGCTGATTACCTATATTGCGACGAAAAATATTTCCTAATATCAGCCCTCTCAATTTCCTGCAACTATTCATTTACCTTCTTCTTAAATGATTCGTAGCTACAGGAAACCAGAGTTTTTAATTTAGACGAGAGTTTAGAAAAAACGAAACTGATAGTGTAATGAGAAGAAGTTATTATGAACGTTTAAATCAATATGGGTGGATTAATCCCAATATTTAAAGAAGATCACGTAGCGTATGGATGAGATATATCAATAAATGCTGTCTTTATTTTTAAAGATGTAACTAACCAATGTTCTTAAATATAGTTGAGCAATGTCAAATACTCTAAATTCCTCAAATAACAAATTGTATGGATAATGACGATTTTTCTGTAGAGCTGCCTTGATAATTAATATTTGCGTAGTTATAAGAGGGGCTAAAATAGACTGATAGCAACCGCCCCAAGCAAGATTTCCATATTGTATAAGTGAGTGAATATACGCATAATACACAGTTTGCAACAAGTCTGGCGAAAGTATTCTACCAAGGGAAGAAAAAATATAAATAAATCTCCGAAGCTTGTTGTTTATGTAGGTCACGTGAGCATTTCACTTAAAGCGTCTGTTAAACACAACACCCAAGTACTTGTATTCAGAAACGGTCGCAACACATTCACACAGGGTTTGCAGGCCTGTGCAGCCCTGCAAACTGCCACATGAATGCATATGCAGGTCGATATTAGCTAGGTCCTGGTCGGCTCTAATAGAAATAGGCAAACATTTGGTTTTGGACAAGTTAACAGTCAGCCAATTTTGATCAAACCAACTTTTGACAGTGAGCAGGCCATCCCCCGCCAGACGATAGACATCCTCCCAGCTATTGCCCTCAAACAGTAGAGCTGTGTCGTCTTCATAGAGGAATATTTTCTCATTTGCTAGGTTCAGTTTACCGAGGTTGTTCACATAGATTAAAAACAAAAGAGGATCAATCCAATTGGATCAGGTGACCAATCTAAAAATTCTATTAAACTGATCAATCGAATAAGAAATTCCGCAGAATTTCTTTGTAAAAGCTTATGATTTATTTGTTAAGCTCTGTTATCAGTGTGTCCCTTGAATGGGTCAGGGTTTAAACAGTTTTAGACTCTACTTATAGATTTTTAATTGTGCTATGCTCTAGTTTCCTGATTGAAAATCTTTATTTCCCTAGAATGTGATGATTAAAAAATTAACACAGCCTAAAACACAATTTTTAATGATTTAAAAGTAAAACTTTTCAAAGTGCCACTATTTTGTTCCTACAAGGGTTAGGGAGCTGAAATTTTACCAGAGTATTTTTAAAACCTACTTTATAAGTTGTGTAAAGTTTCAAGATAGTCTTTGTTAAATGGCTAAGTAATGAAAAAACAAACGTTTAAACCTCTTTGTGGAACACCCGGTATAATGTATATAAACTTATTAAATAATATATGTATAGGCTATATGAGAATCCTATTGTTAAAAGTATTGAATATCTGCGGTGGACACTAGACACTGGTAATAACACTCAGCATTTTAGAAAACATCAGGTGCTTGGGTGACTGACTGGATGTTCAACCGAGGGAGCCATGAATCATGGCAGAAGATGCAGACCATCGCTTCTGACTGAGAGTCAATATTCAAAATTGGAGTGGGGACGAGAAAACGTTATGGGGGAAAAAGGAAGGGAGAGACAGAGTTAAAGATACCCTTAAGAGGAAAGGACTGGATTGGGGGGTCGACTGAGTAGCTCCCCGTGATATCCAGTTCACTACTACCACCATCTCTACTTCCATCCGCACCACCACGACGACCTGGGAAAGAGTACAAGGAAGAGAGGACACGTCAGGCCCACAACATAGCCGGCAGAAAACAGACACCCTACGACACCAAGACCAACCTCACCCTCCAGAGCAAATCAAACTTATGGTATGGGGAAATCAAAAAAAATTATGAAAGTCATTGAAAATATATATCAAAAATAACTATCAACAAAATAACTAAAATAAATATATACTGTATCATAATAACTAGATAGATGAGTTTACATTTTTTTTACACGTAAAATAATTCAAACAGTAGACTCAAAAAGAGCTGAATATATATAAAGATTTTGTTGAAGGTTGCATGAAATGTATAATTAATTAATTTGTGTAAATAAGATTCAAATGGTCATAAAGGAAAATTCCTTGAATGGACTATACTTGTAATCATGTAAATTAATTCAAAACTGTTTTTTGAATAATTTACTTTCTTTTATATAGTATTTAGTGTTTGCCTATGTATTTTTGATTGTATTTGTGAGTCACAATATATGAATAAGAATATGTTGATAATAAGTAAATAAAAGGGTCTCCATCTATCCATTGATTTGAATAATAAGTATATTGCACTTTCATTGTTGTACATGGATATTTTGCTTGTGTTTCACATTTTTCTATAAGCAATAAACATATATTATGATCACTCTGAAGTTGGTTCAATTGGTCTCCTGGTCATCCTCACCCGCCAAGGGAGTCAAATACACTAACACAGTGTAAACAGGCTTTATATCTCACAATAAGAAATTGAAACCCTTATACCCATCATCATTTAAAAATTTTCTTTTAAAGAAAGAAAATTCTGCTCCCAGTTACTGGTTTTTATTTAAAATACCAGGTTTAATAGATATATAAAATTCTTCACTTTCATTTACACAGACAAAATTTAACATTGGGGTTTAAAGTTTATAAAGAAACAGCAGAAAAAAGTTGTGGTTATTAAAGGTAACTTTGAACTGATACTTACTATAGTATTCCCTTGTAATTGTCTTCCTTCCTTTTAAAATCTTTCTTCGAGCTTCTACTTCTTCTGAGAATATTGTCACCAGAACTGAAACAAAAACATATGCCTAAGTTATTTTCAAACATGTGTGATGTGTAAGGGGGTACCCAAAAGTAACCGGAAAAGCTTTTGTAGTATGGGTGTCTGCCTCGAAACCCTTGTCTAGTGCAACTGAAAGTCTTTGCCAATTCAGTGCTGTGCAAGCTGTTGATTTGGCAGGTTCTATTCATCTGTAATGACAGTCTTTGCTAGTACTGTTTTGCTACAGCCTCGTTTTTTATGATGGATTTAAGTTTAAGGAACAACGTGCCTATATGAAAATTTGTTTTCTACTTGGTAAAAATGCTGCTGAAGGACATAAGAAACTTTATTTGGACAAAACGTACAGTTTTACATGATATATGTACAAGTGCTTCGTCAGAAAAAATTCCAGCTCTATTTTTATACAAAAATAAATATAAAATCTAATAACAGAAGATGAAACAGTAGATAATGAAATATTTTAACAAGATAATAATAAGAAATAATAAATATATATAACTTTTTTTATTTCGATCTGTCTTACTTAGTTAATTACCATAATGTAAAAACTCACTAATTTTGTAATAGGCCTTTCCTATCAACAAGCATTTGATCTTCTCCCTAAACTTTGTTTGAGACACAAATGGTCCTTTCATTTCATCAGGCAATTTGTTATATAATTTTATCTCCATGTAGTAAGTGCTCCTTTCTTTGGCAGAGATAGAATGTTAGGGATGTGTCAGAAGATGTTTGTTTCTGGTGTTATGATTATGTGTTGTTTTTGCTTGTGAGAACCAGTCTAGATTTTTCCTCACGTGGTATAAAACTTCAAAAATACTTGGTACAGTGAGAACCTCTAAAATTTTGAATAATCCTTTACATGATGATCTTGGTGGTGCGAATGTCATGATTCGTAGAATTTCTTTTGTGTTTTTAACACTTCCTTTACTAATTTAGTAGCACCCCACAGTTTAATTCCATACAATAGAAGTAGCTGTAATATAGAATTAATCTTGTTTCCATGCTTGTGCACTGTGACAAACAGCTCATATTAAAACATATACTGTTTAGCCGTTTACATAGCTGTGCTATATGTTCATCCCATCTTAATTTTTCATCACACATCACACCTAAAAGTTTAACTGATCTCTTAATTTCTAACTCTTTGTTGTCTAATTTTATCTTAAATTCACCATCTCTGTACTGTCCATTTCTGAAATGTATCATCATATTTGTTTTTTTAACAATACATGTTTTAATTTTGAAAACTGCTTACAAAGATGATGCTATGGGGAAACAGAAGTGTATAGATGTATATCCTGATTTGAAAATAGAGACATGTCATTTGATAACAAACCTTATTCTGGACATCCATCAAACTGCCCGAATCGATGACATTTTTGAAAAAAATGTCTTTTTTTGTCTCTAAGGTGTAGTTATAGCACAATAGTTCATTATCAGTAATCAAAATAAAACCTTTGAAAGATAAGGCGGATCAGTTCTAAGCTGTTCTTTCAGTTCAAGGCATGGTTAGGCTAGATGTCCTTTTTGATTGTCAGTCAGAGCCCGAGGAACAAATTTGGTGGGAATCGGTTTCATTCATTAATCTTCAGTCAAAATTCGTTGAACTGAACTCTAAGATAATCTACTGAATTCTGACAGTAGATCAAATGTCTGTGAGTACAAGCTCTCGAATTCGGAAGCTCACAGCGGTACATTGGTCACTTAAACTCGCCCCCATAAAAAGCGAGGATGCAGCAAAACAGCATTAGCTAACAGTCAGTACAGACGAACAAAACATTTCAGATCAACGGGCGCAGGGCGCTGAACTGGCAAAGAATAGCACTAGACAGGAGCCAGGGGCAGAAACCTGTACTACAAAAGCTACGCCCACGGCAATACTTTTCCAGTTACTTTTGGGAACCTTCTCGTGTGTAGATGAAAAATATGTACAAAGAAAAAAAGTCAGTCACCATCATATCATTAAATGGTAAACTCTACTTCTACATAATACCAGTACACCACCTAAAGCTGTTTGAAACTAAATTATCCTACATTGGCAGAAAAGTTCACTACTCACAGCCTCAATAAATGCACAACAAGAGAGTGAAGTTGCTGAGATTGGAGAAGTCATTGACTGACTCGAAAAATTCTTCAATGACCTTCCATCCATCATGAACTCTAATTTTCACCCTGTTGTTATTCTGCACCATTGACTATATTTTTAGTCTTAATTATTATAAATAAAGATGATTCTGATTCTGAGCAAGAATCAACAGCTTTATTGTTGGTGACCTTTTACAAGAAATAGATATAGATGAGCAGGTACTATACCAAAAATAAAATGTGTACTTAATCTAAACAAATCTATATTTAAATTTCTGCTAAAAATCATTTAAAAAATGGGGTTTTCAATGAGCCATTCCTTTAATTTAACTTTAAATCTATTTCAATTAACTACGGTAATTTTTCTGTATGGTGGAGATTGTTAAAAAGTCTTACGCTATTGATTTTATGACAGTATCTTGTTTTGGCTAACTTGTGAGTAGGAATATCGCTTGGATTTAGTTCTGGTGTTATAATTACGATTGTTTCCCCTGCATTTCAGTTCACTAAAATTAGTTTTGTTAAAAATGATATACAGTATATATAAATTTACGTCTGCCATTACTTTAGGTCTTATAAAAAGAGGAAGTTATTCACAGGTCTACTAAGAGGCTATTTTATTTTGCTAGATTAATTTTTGAGAGATAATGCTGAATTTGCTTTTTGTTATGCTTATCTAACAATTTAAATAAAGATGTGGTTTATTTTTTACGGACACTCAAGTAGAACAAAATACATACTAATAATTCAAAAATAAATCATTTGAATTTTAACAAATAAGGAATTTTTTAAGGGATTCAACTTAATATTTTAGCAGCTTTTAATATTTACATTTTTGACATAACTCTTTACATTAAAAAAAATTACTGATACTTTGAGGTTAAGAGGCTGAAATTCATTCATAATTCCCAAGAAACCAGCTGGAAATCAATATTCCTTACTGCAGAATATCAAAAACTCAAAATAATTATATAATTTTAGGCGTAAAACTCTATAACAAGTTGCTTGCTTCAGCTCTGTCATCTAACATATATTGAAATATTGAATCAAATTTTATAGTGGACTAACTTTAAACCCCTTTTACACCATAATTGAATTTTTAACCTATAACACTAATAACATCGTTTTTGTAAAGTTCAATGCAGGGGAACTTAATAAATTATACATAAAATAACATAACATTGTAACATTATACAGTTATATAATGTTTTTTAGATGTATTTGAGGACTCTCATCATTTAAGATCCTTTTGATCATTAAGATATCAATAAATTATTAATTATTGATTATAAATTGGAGATTAAGTACAACACCTATAGTAGCTAGAGGGGCTGTTATAACAGGATTACTAGGCGAATAGAGTTCAGTGTTTATTGGAAGGATATTGGACGACTAATTCAATCCTACTCAATTTAGTCAAACATTGTTTAGGGAGTGGTGGTGTGTGGGTGGATGTAAGCCAGATCTCAGCTAGCTACTGAAGGATTTTAAGAAAAAATAATAAATTTTGCTATAAATTAATTTAGCTCTAGCAATTTAAATCACTGCACCTGTATCTCAATTAAAGGGGAACGAGAAAAAAATTAATTAATTTTATTTGTGAACCATTACTGATGTTTAACACCAGGAATATGTTTTTACAGTTTATTTTCAACCAGCTTAAAGATTATATATTATAAAAACTATGACAGTAAATTCAAAATTCCACCTCACAATGTTTCATAATCCTTTCCAATTCTTATACATATGGTACATCCTTATTTACTGATTTATTAGTAAAACCAAGGAAGTCTAGTCACATAGTAAATTAAGTATTGCTGAATTAAACATAGAAAAATTTATATAGCAAATTAAAAATTGAAAAATACATATATGTAAGTGCATTACTGTTTGCCAGCCACCTGTGTGAGTTGATATCCACCAGCGTTCTGGTTGGAAATAAATTATCACAATGTTTAGGATATATTTATGTTCATAATGTATTTATATGCAATATTTATATTAATGTAAAAAATTGTGATAGAAACTATGTGGAAATATTTGTATGTTTTAATGTTTGTCCTTTCTGACAAATACAAAAGAATTGTTCCCTTATTAATTTAGTTTTTATAAAAAATATTTATAAAAACTTGTGTTCTATCATTGTATACTGTTGATGTGTAATCTTTACTCTATTCACTCCTTTGTTGAATATAGGCCAATATCATTGTTATTGTTGTTATCAATGTCATTGTTGATATTGTTTAGGGGATAGGTTGGATGGTTTCTATGAATTTTTGTTTAATGTAGTTGTTATGTTTTGCTACTAATTAGTTATTTAATCTATTTATATTCATTATTATTTGGATTGGGAGTTACTGGGCTCTGTTTCCAAACTGCCAAGTCAATTACTTTATGCCACTTCTACACAGCACTTGCTAAAGAGATGGGTAATATGTTTAGATTTTATATTATAATTTAATAATTTTTTGTAAATATTTGTGCATTTTCGAAAATAATGAATTTATTTGCATTTAAATCAGTCATACGGGTCTCCCCCCAAATAGAACTAAACCCTCTGAATGTTGCCCCAAAAATCATAAACTTGATCACCTTACAATACAATCCAACAATTCTTTATTGTTATTCAATCAAGAATAACATTGAGGTCAAATAAATAGTGAATATATCGACAAAGTTTACAAAAATGTGCATATTATGTCATGCAAGGGAGATCTCATCTGGAGTGTAGAGGCCTGGTTACCTCAAAGAATTCTGCTTGTGTGTAGGACAGATTTGCAATAAGCAATTTCTTCAGCTACTGGCAGTGGTGTAGTGGAGCCGGAGCGGTCCGGAGCGCCGCTCCGGCACAGCTTTTAGAGCCGGAGCGGCGCTCCGGCACAGTTCGTGCAGCCGAAACTCAGGTTTTTATACTTTTGTACTTTGCCTTTTTATAGAGCGTGTAGGTATGCGAGTCACTCGCATCATTTCATGATCAACACGCAATATCGAGGCAATTTTAGGCATTTTACATTAACCCTAACCTAACAACATCGTAACACCAGAATCAGACACTAGGGCTTACTTGAAGACCATATATATTTTTATAGTATCTAGTTTTTTTTAAAAATTTTTATTTTGTCCCTTGAGGCTGATTGAACTGTTGAGTTATTTGTATTTCAGACTTAAATTTTTAAATCTTATTCATTTAATCGCCTAATATTTATTGTGATCTTTCTGAAAGTTTAATTTCGTGAAGTTGTGGTGTTTTTGTCCTAAAATTTGAGGTTTCCCTGTCTATTTTGTGGTGGGTATCATCTTTAGTCCCTTGACCTGCACTCGCCATTGTTTAGAAGCGAACCCATGTCTATTGTTGTGTGTAATCTTTGCATTGAAAGGTTTGATTGGAGCCATGTCTATTGTTTAGGTTTATGTAATTCTTCTTTAGTCTTGTACATTTGCGTTTGAGCCATGTGACGCAGGTTGTAGATCTTTGTCCTTGAAAGGTTTGATTGTGAGCCACACAGATTTTTTTTAGTGTCCACTTGTCCCTTGAAAGGTTTGATTGTGAGCCATGTCTATTGTTTAGGTGTGTAGATCTTTGTCCTTGAAAGGTTTTGTACATGTCTATTGTTTAGGTGTGTAGATCTTTGTCCCTTGAAAGGTTTGATTGTGAGCCATGTCTATTGTTTAGGTGTGTAGATCTTTGTCCCTTGAAAGGTTTGATTGTGAGCCATGTCTATTGTTTAGGTGTGTAGATCTTTGTCCCTTGAAAGGTTTGATTGTGAGCCATGTCTATTGTTTAGGTGTGTAGATCTTTGTCCTTGAAAGGTTTGATTGTGAGCCATGTCTATTGTTTAGGTGTGTAGATCTTTGTCCCTTGAAAGGTTTGATTGTGAGCCATGTCTATTGTTTAGGTGTGTAGATCTTTGTCCCTTGAAAGGTTTGATTGTGAGCCATGTCTATTGTTTAGGTGTGTAGATCTTTGTCCTTTGAAAGGTTTGATTGTGAGCCATGTCTATTGTTTAGGTGTGTAGATCTTTGTCCCTTGAAAGGTTTGATTGTGAGCCATGTCTATTGTTTAGGTGTGTAGATCTTTGTCCCTTGAAAGGTTTGATTGTGAGCCATGTCTATTGTTTAGGTGTGTAGATCTTTGTCCCTTGAAAGGTTTGATTGTGAGCCATGTCTATTGTTTAGGTGTGTAGATCTTTGTCCCTTGAAAGGTTTGATTGTGAGCCATGTCTATTGTTTAGGTGTGTAGATCTTTGTCCTTTGAAAGGTTTGATTGGTCTACATTACAGGATGGCCTCTTTTGTGTACAATACTACCACTCACATTATTCCTAATTTTTCGAAAGCTGTGTTGTAGGATTGCATAGGGTCTATATTAACCAGCTCTTATTGCTTTTTTGGAGTTTAAGGATTCGGTTTATTCTTTACCAGTTGGCATAATATATGGCAGTTAAGCTATATTATGTAAGATTCTACAAGAGACAAATATGCTGTTTTGATGACTGATAATTAGGGATCTCAATCCCGGACCTAAATTTCAATCCCGGGTTTACGGGATCGAATTAGACTGATCCCGGAATCCCGGGATTAGTCCTGTGATTACCGTTCTTATAAATATAGGATGTTTTGTTTGGTGAAGACACCCTTAGAAGAATGTTTTATTAAAGTTGTAAATTATCAACAGTTTATTCTTATAAAATCGTAAAATCTGGTAGCTTTAGGAATTTTAAACAGATCACAAATAGTCATTGCTAATATAAAAAAAATAACGGCACATACTACTCACTACACAAACCTCTCCTGACTCGCACAGCTGTTTGCTAAACGAAAGCCCGATAGCAACTAAAATGTTGATCATGAGTTGGACATCATGAAGCAAAAAAATATCAAATAAAGCCACCTGTGCGGCCGTGGGATACCTCCTTCGTGGGAATTATTTGCAACGGATGTTTGGAGCGATAAAAAACTACTCAGTGCTGTATCAGTATCCAAAAATAAACTGTCACTGTTGAATTCCGCTTCGGTGTAAGGAAAAATTAAACTTTGAGAAAGGTATATTGGTAAATACCAGTTTAAAAGGACATAATAAATCAATCAAAAACCATTATTCATATTACGGTATATTATTATTATTATATTAAAACATTAATTACGACATTTAAAATGTTTACAAAAATTTGTCGGTGTAAAGACGACTTTTGCAGTAGTTTAAACATTACAATCGCCAAAAATATAAAATAATGATTTTTCAATACCGTCAATCCCAGGATTGAGATCCTCTAATCCCGGGATTCATAGGTACCCAAAAGCGACTGGGATTCCGGGGTTGAGGAACCTACTGATAATCCACCAAAGGTCTTCGCCACACCATTTAAAAACCAGTGCTGATATAGTTTTTTTTGAACGTGTACATAGTGGATGTATTAATGGAACAAATAAATAAATTGAATTGATTTCTTGATAGAGGCTTTCAATATGTCCTGTCCATGTAATATTGTCCAGAATTCCAAGGTAACCAAGAACTAACAATGTTTAAAATTCTAATCTAATATTTCACTATTTGTAATATGTTTTTTTTTAATTTAACCTACTTGCTCCCTTAAGTTACAAATATACAAGGGTGGTATATTAAGCGTTATGATTTAAATAAATATTATCTAAGAATACATTTATTATAGATATAACCTAGATATTCGAAAATCATTTAGCATCGATTTTAGTACTCACACAAAGTAATGAATGCGCACTTGAGGAATTTGAGAAACAGAGACATTTTGTAACTCAGGTTCACGCGACGGTGACTATGACGACGGTAGTGCTCTGAGGAGTGGCCTCTTGGATGCGTGTTATCTGTTATCACTGCTACAAGGCTTATCAGTAGATAACACGTCACCTGCCCAGCTGTGACTCACTACATAACTTAAATCTTACAACCTAGACGCCTCACCATTGATTCATTGACCAACATCATTGATGCCACAATTTTTATACTGGGACGTTGGCGACGTCCTGTAATCCGCTACTTGCAGGTTACGAATTGTGGATAGTTATGAGTGATGGTCTGTGGGTGTAGTGTTCTCTTGTGTGGATTAACGTCCGCACTATTGAATACTGCGTTAATCCGCAAAAACCGTGGTTCGGATTCCACGTCAAACTCTAAGGAACATGTCAGCTTTAGTCAGTAACAAGACTACAAGATCGCGCCACAATCATCCTACACTCATGTCTCATTCATACTTGGCTTAAAATAGCTACATTAGTATGGTTGCAATTTCACTAATCTAATCTAATCTAATGTCTTCGCGTTTAGGTTGTCGACCAGTATTTTAACCCCCACAAGTCCCCCCCCCTTAACTGACACTGACACTATGTCGGAACTTTGTCACAATATAACTCTCTAAGAGTCTTCAGTATATAGGCCTACTGCGTCTGTTTTTTCGATCGGTTTGATATAACACATATCACATTGAGGGTAATCGGTGTTATATATTCAAGATCTTCTGTTATTAGCGAATTTCCCATAGGGAAGTAGCTATTACCGTAGGTCTCATGGCAAGAGTTAAGCCCGGGACCATGTTATTTTTTCTTCTCTAGATGCCCAGAGACCAAAAACAATAGTGGTTAAAATTTTAGCGAATTTTCCAAAGGGAAGAAGCTATTACCGTAGGTCTCATGGCAAGGGTTAAGCCCGGGACCATGTTATTTTTTCTTCTTTAGGTGCCCAGAGACCAAAAACAATAGTCGTTAAAATTTATATATATATATATATGTGTGTGTGTGTGTGTGTGTGTGTGTGTGTGTGTGTGTGTGTGTGTGTGTGTGTGTGTGTGTGTGTGTGTGTGTGTGTGTGTGTGTGTGTGTGTGTGTGTGTGTGTGTGTGTGTGTGTGTCTGTGAACACGATAACTCTCGTAAAAATGGTCCGATCGAGACCAAATTTGGTAGAGACGTGTATTCCTACAAATGCTCGGACGAGTTCGTAAACCAGACATATCGGTCAATGGGAACGGGTAGTTTGGGGGGGTTTTGTACCCCAAAATGGGGTTTTATGCGTTTTTCACATGTAATTTTTAAAATTTTCAAATTTTATATTTCTCCATTGGAATCAGCTTAAAAACTACACAACTAAGTTCCTTAAAGTTTTTCTCAATCTCCAACGGTTACCGAGATATTAAAAAATCTAAACACAGTACGTTGTATTGTAGGGCTCCAATGTTAATCTTATGGAGGATTGGGAAAAATTAATATTTCCCATATTAATCAATATTTTTGGATAAAACTTGATATTTAGCTTCACGTGGTTGAGATCTATTCATTTATGCTTAAAAATCATAGTTTATGTGTTAATCATGGCAGCAAACCTGCATACTCTTTTCCCATATTAATCATATAGGGAATAGGCAAATGCCTTTATTTATGGACAGATGTTGATGAAAGTTGGTATAAATGTTAAGATAAAACCTATTTATGGTAGAAATGACTACTTTCAGTGTTCCTCACAGCAGCTAACCTGCACACTCTTTCCCATGTTAATCTTATGGAGAATAGGCAAATAATTCGCATGTTTATGGACAGAATTTTATAAAACTTGTCATATATTATTATTATATTATGGATTTGGAAATTCGCTGAGTACGCAGGTCTGCTGTGACGGGGTATTTTTTTAATTATAAAAATATTAACTGAGATATACTATCATTAAAATTCACACAAAACTCCCAAACGTTTTATATCAGCTGTGATAAAAGTCAAAATACTTTTTAACAAACTAATTATCTGATTTTATTCCTTCCTGAAAATTTTATTCATTGCAGTCAGTTCCTCTAACCTTTAAACTCACTATTAGCTGTTTAAATGTACTGTTTATTTAAATAGAAAACGTGTCCTTAGATATTCAAGAAAAATTTTGTTACTTTATTATTTGTTTTTGTTCATTTGTTATTTGTTTTTGTTCGTGTTGTGTTCTTGTTCGTTTGTTATTTGTTTTAAAGTGAATATTGATTAGATATAGCTACTTGAAGAGCACACAATGGCTGACTACACAAATGAAGAGTACTGCGACGTGCATTTTATTTATGGAGCAAATGGAGAAATTTGTTCATTTTTAAGAATGCCCTAGGGTTATACTGGTAGGGAGTTCTAAAACACCTTGTCTAATTTTGTCATTGAATACAACAACCCTCACAGAGAGCGGACTTACTTATGGGCTGATTACAATAATTTAAGTCAGCAAGTAGTATCTTGATAATGTTGTGACCTTCAATAGAAGGTCTGAAAAATTGGAATCTACGAGTATCGCTCGCAAATTACGTTCTATTTTATGTTTTAATCACAAGCCATATAGGCTTAAAAGTCGGAAAATATATAGATAACCTCATAAGCATTCTTACCATTGAGAATTAATTTTGAAATTCCAATATTTCATTTAAATAATCAAACTAAACAGCATATGTTTCTTTTCACATTTTATTTGGATTTTTTGCTAATAGAAAAATATTTAAATTTGAAGATAAGACTTTTTTAACGTAATTAACGCCAGACAAAAAGTATTATGTAGTACTTTCTAAACTACGACACGCTCTGGTGGCATTTATTGGTAAACTTTGTTCTTGCTTGTGCTGTCTCCTGGTGGACGTTATACAAACTACTATGATAAGGAAAATTAATATTTCACTTATCAATCTATATTTTTGGATGAAACTTGATATTTAGCTTCATGTGGTTAAGATCCATCGATTAATGCTTTAAAATCATAGTTTATGTGTTTATCATCGCAGCTAACCTGCACACCTTCCCCATATAAATCATATCTAAGGAATAGATAAACTCCTTTATTTATGGACACATGTTGATGAAATTTGGTATACATAGTCAAAATAAAAATGGTGTAGAAATGCTTACTTTCAGTGTAACTCACAGCAGCAAACCTGCACACTCTTCTCCATGTTAATATTATGGAATATAGGCAAATAACTCTCATGGACTATGATTAACATGAGAATGAATATGCAGGTTTACTGCTGTGAGGAACACTGAAAGTAGGTGTTTCTACCGTAAAGAATTTTTATTTTGACTATTTATACCAAGTTTCGTAAACATCTGTCCATAAATAATGGAGTTTGCCTATTTTCTATATGATTAACATGGGAAAAGAGTATGCAGGTTAGCTGCCATGATAAACGCATAAACTAAAATTGTTAAGCTTAAAACTAGATAGATCTCAATCACATGAAGGTAAATATCAAGTTTAAGTCAAAATATTGATTGGTAAGTGAAATATTGATTTTCTTTACTCTCCATAAGATTAAGTACCTGGTGACCGAGCTTTGCTCGGATAGAATAAGACATATATTTTAAAAGTTAATTAGCAAAATTAAAACAAATTTATTGCTCAATGAAAACATTTATGTGGTCGAAAAAACCCGTTTTCATACACCTTAATTAATGTGGCATAAACACTGAAAAAAATTTAATTTTCCAGACGGGGATCGACCCTACGACCTCCAGTGTCATAGGCCTGAGCGCTAGCCACTGTACCACGGCGTCGGTCAACAACGAGTTTTTGGCCAACCTCAATTGTTTTAGCTTATCTTATACTGAATTTAATTGTCCATACAGTTGTAATTATTATTCTCTGATCAACTGATTTTGTTAGAAAAGGAATGAGGATGAAAAAGCAAAAGAAAAATTTAATTTATACCATTTAATTGGTTTGCTACAGTGGCTTCAAGCAATAGAATGAATACGTTTTCTTTCAAAACACGAAATATATTGGAAATACTCGTATTTTTCTCTGCTTTTATTTCGCACAGTTATTTTACCCTTTAGTTATACAAATTGTTTAGTAATTTGATAATTTTTCATTCATTACATACATAAAATAAATATTAATGCAAAACCTCTATTCACTTATTGTTCACCACCATCTTCATTCAACACCTGTCAAACGATTACGAACAGATGTTTTGATTTGTTTTGTTTACATTTTGATTCTTCTTAAGCGTAATTTTAATTTTTTAGATTTTTAACTTAATATTACAAGAAAACCGGAATTTTCCTGGACATTAAGACCTATCTAGAACTTATTTTCTACTCAGAAATGAGTTATTTCTAAAATTTAAAGAAAATCCTTAGTGCCGTTTTCGAGATCCGTGTGCAATATATATATATACAAACCTTTCTCGTATTATAGTATTGGAATTAGATATTGTAGCCCCAAAATACAACATACTGAGTTTAGATTTTTTTATATCTCGGTAACCGTTGGAGATAAAGAAACGCTTAAAAGAGCTAAATTGTGTAGTTTTTTAAGCTTATTCACATGGTGAACGATAAAATTATATGGAAAAAGCAAAACACTCAACTACTGAGTACAAATCCCCTCCAAACTACCCGTTGTGACTGATGACCGATATGTCTGGATTACCAACTCGTCCGAGTAAATGTACACGTTTCTACCAAATTTAGTCTCGATCGGACCATTTTTACGAGAGTTATCGTGTTCACAAACACAAACGCGCGCGCGCGCGTGCACACACACACACGGACGGACAGACTCCACTCTCAACTCAAATTTGAAAATTTTGACGAAAACAATATTTTCGTATACTATGTATTAGGGGAGAAAGTAGAAATCAGCGCACAAAAATATCAGTGGTATTTCCAAAATAGTTTATTAAAGTTTTAATTTCATATTGTTAAGACTAGATATACAGTACTTTAAACATATTTTGTTTTTAAAATAATCATATGTGTCTTAGTTGAAAATTAATGTTTCAGAAATCGTCTTGAACTAAAAATGGTGGCTGAGGTAATCCCTACTAATAACATTGGAATGTTCATGCAGAGCTCATTTTTTAAAACAACTGTTCGTCATTGATTGATTCATTCATTCTTTCTGTTTGTTGATTTTGAGAAAAAAATGAGAAGCAATTAATTTGAAAATGATCGGTTGAGTAAAAATCCTCATTCCAAAGATTTTATTGTAAAACGACCGATTAACCAGAATTAACCGTTCGTTAACGTGGTGATCTTACTCAGAAATATTGTAACACGCCGTGCGGGCTGAACGGTGGCCGCTGCTCGAAACAGATCATCTTCCGAGAAACTTCCACTTAATATTCGTTTATTTAATGTTTTGTTTATTTTCCAGTCGTTCGTTAAACTCATGAAAGCTACGTTTTAAAAGGTATATCCTGTGTTTTCTAATTTCGTTTGTAAACTCATTGCCTCGGGAGTTCTATAAATTAATCTTTCCCGTAAACGGCGTTATAGGTATGTATAAGTAAATAAATAGTGTATGGCCACAAAATTAAATGTTCAATCTTTATTTTATCGATCAAAATATAAGAATTCGAAAACTTAGTGAAGACTTAGCCTTTTTACAAGACAACCTTTTCATACGTATTTATTTGTATTATTACATGTTTTAGTTATTTTATTATTATAGATATTATTTTAGGTATTATAGGCTATTTTATTATTATAGGTATTTAAAACATGGAAAATAGAAATCATTTTAAGAAAATCAACGAAGTATTGTATAATGTTTTTTATTGGGTTAAACTATCTATAAAATAAAATTTGTTTAGGGTCAATACAGGAAATAACATAATTAAAATACATAACATAATATACCGTCTGTCCATAAAATATTAGTACAAATTCAAACATTCAATAATTCTCAACATACGAGTACAATGTCTGTCTATGTTAGTTTAATCTAAAACACGTTTTTTATATTATCATTTTTACGGGGTTTTCAACCGAATCGATTTTATGACTTAAAATATAAAAAATGGCAATTGATCAAGAAAAGTGCGGTGCGGAAACCATGTTATAATTATTACATGGTTTTCGGATTTTTCCGCATAGATAATGAGCTAAATTTTAGTCTCATATCTGGTTCAGGAATGCATCTTTTCAAACTTGTGGTAAAGTAGATAGGGATATTGACAGGTATTAGTCTATATGTAATAAACGTACTGGTAGTATGGGCGTTTAATAATTGGACAAGGTCTGTCTAAATGCCTTGTCTTCTTCAAAATGTTTGTTGTAAATCTGAAGAAAGCCTGCTGTAATTCTCTATGTTATTTAATTTACTGTGATAACTCTTATTTGTTAACCCAACTAATTTGTTAATATTGTTAATATGCAGAAGAAAATTATTAGAACAATTTTTCAGGAGCCTTTCCTCTCACATTGCAAGCCATTGTTCATTGAAGCTAATATTCTAATAATGCCAGCCCTGTTCATCTTGGAGTCTGCCGTAATGGTGAGGAGAAACCCGGACTTTGCACACCACAACTACTGGACAAGACAAAGGAATGACATACATTTGCCGCGGGTAAACTCAAGTCTAGCAAGAAACGGTTCTAGGTTCTTATGTAGGAGGATCTACATCAGGATTCCTAGCAATCTCAAAAATATACCTGAATTAGCTGAATTCAAGAATAAATTTAAGGAATATCTTCTGAAGAGGCCGTACTACTCAGTGTAGGAGTATTTCAGGGATGACCAGATATAGGCGACCATGGCGCAGCAGCGCTTCTAGTGAGATATCATCATCATCATCATCATTATCCTATGTCGTGAGGGTCACGTTCAACCACTTCCACCCACATCCAATCAAACACAGTGGGAAATGTCTATCCAAAAGTCCCTCCTGTGATCGCGTTCATGCCCCAAGACTTCATGAGGGTTTTGTGGATCACATGTTCTACAGACATGTCTATTTACCTAACACAGGTTAAAAAAGTTGCATTCCTGAAACAGATACGTGACCAAAATTTTATTAATCATCTATGTGATAAAAACTACAAACTATGTCTCACTGCATTTTATCTTAATCAATTTTTTTGTAAGTTATAATGTTGATAGACGTCAACCAAATCGTTCATATAATGATTACATTAATAATACTATGCTATCTTGTTATGAAAAATTTCAGGAGCCTTTCCTCTCACATTGCAAGCCATTGTTCATTGAAGCTAATATTCTAATAATGCCAGCCCTGTTCATCTTGGAGTCTGCCGTAATGGTGAGGAGAAACCCGGACTTTGCACACCACAACTACTGGACAAGACAAAGGAATGACATACATTTGCCGCGGGTAAACTCAAGTCTAGCAAGAAACGGTTCTAGGTTCTTATGTAGGAGGATCTACATCAGGATTCCTAGCAATCTCAAAAATATACCTGAATTAGCTGAATTCAAGAATAAATTTAAGGAATATCTTCTGAAGAGGCCGTACTACTCAGTGTAGGAGTATTTCAGGGATGACCAGATATAGGCGACCATGGCGCAGCAGCGCTTCTAGTGAGATATCATCATCATCATCATTATCCTATGTCGTGAGGGTCACGTTCAACCACTTCCACCCACATCCAATCAAACACAGTGGGAAATGTCTATCCAAAAGTCCCTCCTGTGATCGCGTTCATGCCCCAAGACTTCATGAGGGTTTTGTGGATCACATGTTCTACAGACATGTCTATTTACCTAACACAGGTTTAAAAAGTTGCATTCCTGAAACAGATACGTGACCAAAATTTTATTAATCATCTATGTGATAAAAACTACAAACTATGTCTCACTGCATTTTATCTTAATCAATTTTTTTTGTAAGTTATAATGTTGATAGACGTCAACCAAATCGGTCATAATGATTACATTAATAATACTATGCTATCTTGTTATAACAAAATTCCTAAGAAGATCAAAATAAGAATACTCTTTTGAACGAACTTAAGAATTGGCTTTTTAGTATGAACTGTATAGACAATTTGTTAGATATTTTAATTTAGATTGCAGTATGCACAAATGTATTTATACTTTCGCAGCAGGTATATTTGAAGAAGCGTCAGAGGCTTTTATTTTATTTTATTAAATTCATATTATATATTTTCCCCCACTGTCTATTGCTGATTTAAATTTAATTTTCTTTTAAATTAAAATAGTTTTTTTATCCTCTACTCAGGCTTTGCCTTAAGAGGCCTTAATTATTTTCTTAGACAAGTTTCGTTTTATTTTAGTTTTTTTTTTGTAAATATTATTACTGTTTTAATAAGTTAAACCAGGCTATCTTTTTATTTTTAATTTTTGTTGTATTATAATATGATGAAGTTTTTTTTAACTTATTATGTTTTTAAGGTTGTTTTATTTTTTATTCCAGTCTGGCCTGGCAAGTTTTTATTTTTATTATGTATATCTGTGTATTTTTTTAAGAGAATAAATTCTTATTCTTATTCTTATTTGTGTGGTGTCGTTGTGCTATGTTGTCAATAAAACACTTAACATACGATGTTAAGAAATGAGCGTCTGGCTTAAATTTGAAATTGTACTAATTTTTTTTGAACACCTGATATTTATATCATCAAGTTATCTGAAACAGAATTGTCTTTGCGCGTTTGACGAATTAAGGATTTACCGAGCACCATCGCTCGGTTAGTCTGCCAGCCAAACTGCCTTAGTGCCTTCTTGGTTAATAACAGTTACAATAACGTAATTTATAATTTATATTCCTAATAAAATTCATAGTTAAATTGTTTTGTCAGAAGTTTCGGTTTAGAGTAGTTGATGAATGTTTTGACAGTTTTTTTGTGGTAAAAACCAACAACTAACCATGTAATACAGTTATATTATGTTAAATATGGGGCTCTTAACAGCGTGCATATTTTACTATAAGAAGTGTGTAATTCATATTGATGTGGGCAACCCCAGGTGTGCTGTTGAAAATAATCAATGATGTCGTTGAAAAAGTTTTAAATAATCAGTTGTAATCGCTTTAAAAAGTGGTTGTTTATTTTATCTTGCAGGCTGATACACATTTATTTTCTACTAGTTCAAAGATTTTGGGAACACGCCCAAACCCCTCGCCCCAACCCACAGGGTAGTAACAAACGTGTTTGGGTTCCATAGGATATTATCTTATTGATCTTTTAGAAATCTCGATAACAATAACAATGAGTGCTCAAAAAGCGTACTGCGTTTATTCTTATTTTTTATATATAAGTTATTCTTGTTTAATTTTTTCCATAATCCTTACTGCTTTTAAGATATGTGCTAAATTTATGAGTTTTACGTATAATGAATGGGTTTTTGGAAAAACTAAATGGTAACCTTGTGAGTACCTTAGAACTTGCGCTTCATTTGAATACGGTACTAAGATTTTTCTATCAATCCAGAAAAAATACTTAAGAAAGTTAGCAGGTAGTTCTGAAACTCCCTGTATAGCATATATGATCAATCAAGATGTGTGCATGTTTGACTTTTAAACAGAATGAGAATAGATTTATTTTACTAAGCAACTGAAACATGTCAACATTTTTTACAAAATACTAAATAATTAAAAATTTAATCAAACAATTTTACTCTTCATTAGAAATATCAATTATATAAAATTACATACAATTCATAATGTAAAATACATTAAAATATTTACACACAAATACAATAACAAATAACAAACAGTCATTACACAATATTAACGAAATTTACCAGTTTGATCAATCTGACAAGAACACATCGACCGAATAAGGACATGTCTCAACAAGAAAACATTTAAATTTTTTTAAAGGAATTATCTTTATTATTACTTTCAGGTGTCGGGGCAGCCACTATGTCATACAGCAGAATAATAAATCCCTCTCTCGAAAAGTCTATGGATATTAATCTATGGATAGGCAAGGACTATGTGGTTGAACATTTTAGCAAAGTATAGGTAAGAGAGTCTGCCGTCCTCTTTTAAAACCGTGACAATCCTCCACTAGATTTTTAGTCACTTTCCGCAACAAATAAGTACAAGCAGTTTCACTTTGCCCCCGGAGCGCCGGCGGCCTGAGCTCTCGGGGTTAAAAGCATTCACCTACTTTACATAACACAACTGTACAGGTACTCGAACTGGCGAACCGACAGTAAGCAACAAACGACAAGCCTATTACTTATACACTTACAACCTAGTTGTAATTTACTTGTAAGACTTCTGAAGTGAGTTATTGAATTTTTAACATAGCGTTATACAAAGTGTTTCGGAACTTTCAACCAATCTTTTGAGGTGTTTTTCAAGGTTACGATAAAATAAAAATGGACCATAACCAAATTATTTAAATATTACATAGACCTCCTTTATTCTGAATAAACACTTATAACGCTTACCTTAGTCGCCAATTATTACATATTAAATCTAGCTCCAGTCAGTCTCCTGATATCGACTGGAAGCTTCTTGTAAAACACTGTCCCGACATACGAAACTCCCCTCCTAACGAAAGCAGGGCGATGCCTGGTTGTGCAGAGATTGTCATCATGTCTGGTTGGATACCTATGATTTTTGACCACAATTGGGAGGTTTATCAGGTTGGTTTTTATAAGTTATTCTTGGTTGAAATATTTAAATGGCTGAAATTTTAAATTCGTACGTTGGAAAACTTTTGGAATTTTTTTCATAATTTATATCCTCACTCATCATTAATGTGTTCGCCAAATAAAAAAATAGAGTTAAATGTAAAAATCCCAATTAAATGGATGTTCTATGAGTAACTAAAGACTTTCTGAAGAATGAAATGTGATATTTAGATTTTATCGTAGCCCAGAAACAATACCTAAACACTTAGGTAGAAAGCTGTTATATTTAAAAGTAATTTTGTCTTCACTTAAAGCACATAGATTTTTTAAAAGAATTCCTGTTCATTAACCAAGTCATAAACATTTACATCGTCAATTTATAAATGAATTGAAAACACTAGGGTTTTACAAAAATAGATTCTTGAATCTATTTTTATCGGACGTTTTAAACATGTTTACAATGAAATTCCTCCTTATCAGTCCCTCCTAAAACGAGCTATTAGCCTCTTTATTGAATCGGGTATTTTAATAACATTTTACTTTAACAGTTTCATTTTTCTTGGTAAAAAAATTAAGATTCATAAGGCAGGCTGTCGTTTAAACAGACTTGTCAGCTACATTAATCGGTCGGGTGACTGGAGAGTCATTTACATAGCGATGAAGTAGGCCCGTCCAGGAAGTAAAGTTCACCCTGTCTGGGTGGGAATGTGCACCAAGTTATCATATATTATTTAGATTTTTATTGTGGACATTTTCCATCACGATTTTGCGTGAAACAAAGTTTTACGATGTTTCAATTTTCTAATTGTTGTTGTGTTTGTAATTGTTAATTGTTGTTGTTGCATATGGTAGGGGATGTGATGTAAATTTAGTACATAATCCAAACTAAACCGGTATAAAGCTGAAAACTAAAAGATTTCAAGCAGTCAAAAGCTTATAAACAAACCACCTACTAACAATTACGCACATAAGAAACATAACACGTCCACTCATACTCATACATAACTTTTTTCAGCTTTATACCGGCTTAGTCCGGATTATGTACTAAATTTACTATGTTTTAGATACTAGTTTGCCTGAGGACGGGATCAGATTCAAGATCCTGAAACGTCGTTTTACTTAAAATCGAGATGGAAAATGTACGCAATAAAAATCTAAATAACATAAATCCACCATCACCAGATTTGGTGCACGCATGGTTTCACTGAGGAGGTAGTCAGCCTTCTCTGACTGGCTTTTAGTAATTCTGAGATTGAAATTGCGTACATTAGAAGAGGTGATCAAATGACTGGTCGGTACTTTGGCTATCCAGTATGACGGGGTTCCCTACCACCTTGGTTCCATTGTTCCTTCTAAGTTTGATGGACTCCCGGTTGTCCTGGGGCCTTCTAATCCTCCAGAATCCAATATCTAGGGACAGACACATTTCCACAGGAAATGTGGGGACCTTTTTTACTCAAGTGCTCGTCAAGATTTATCAAGGAACCTTTTTTCGGAGAAGGGCTGCAACACCTGCCCCTCGGTAAGTCTAGCTCAGGGAGAAGGGGGGGTTCTTCGGCGTGGGCAGGTCAAATCAAATGAAGTGCTCCAAGACTGACTTCTCGGTAGAATTGATAATTGCCAATAGTTAAGATAGGGCGCCACCTTGATGGTCCCTCAGCTCAGCAGATGTCAACAAGGAAACTCTTGCCGGGGAGAGATGTCAGCTTGGGTGTTCCAAATGACATAAGTTTTCTCCAAATAAAAAAAACCTCTGAGCCATTGGTTTGCCATTCACATAAAATGAATAAGTGTTCTAAATAATATTAAGTTATCATATTAATCATATGAAAAAGTTAAATAATAGAATAGAATGAAATAGTTAGTGAAAATCATATGAAAAAGTGAGTTTTTAGACATTGAAAAATACCTGGGCAATACTGGATAATTAGTTTCCTCTTTTTTTTAATAGCGCTAGCAACACAACATGTCTGGTTTTTTTATTAATTTAATGACTAAGAATTAACTTTTACTATCACAAAATAACCTATATATGTAGTTTGAAATTCAAATCTGGGTCAATTCAAATCAGTGCAAACCTTCCTTTAACTAAAATCAGGTTAAGCAAGGCTGAATGAAAGTTAGAAGGTTGAGGACCAAACATTTTATTGCCTATCTTCGCACGCTTCAGGTACATGGCAGCGCCAATAATTCAGAAATGGACATTATTTTACTCCTTCAGAGCCTGGAAGCAAACTGCGAGACACACTAGTATTTCTGGAAATCCGGCTGTTGAAGGCGCGCTTGACAACAGCGAAATAACATTAATTTGGGTGATCAGTCCAAATTCTCAAGAAGTGGCAGAAAATAAAAGTGTAACGTCACAGGGCATCCAAATGGGGGAAGACTAGGAAGTCCCCAAAAAAGGCTTTTTTCCTACTGTCTCCCATGACAGTGGGAAAAAAGACAAAAAAAAGAAAAATAATAAAAAAGAAGAAGAAAAAAAGAAAGTGAAAAAGAAAGAAGTGGGAAAAAAGAGCAGGAGCAGCAATTGACGAGGCACGAGTTAGGGAGAGATGACGAGGCCAAAACCCTACTTGGGTACCACTTGCCATGGGAGTAACTAATTAAGTGAGTAAGTAAGATTTTTATCAAAGCCAAGAAGAACTACAGTAAAGAGAAAATTCCTTACATGTATCAGCACTCTCAGACTAGTTAAATATCACAATCTACTCAAATGTTCATTCCCAAAACGCTCATAGAAGCTGACATTTCTGAAGGAGAGCATGAAGAGTTAATGCCTCAGATTGGGGGTCGTACGCAATATACAACCGACTCGCTTCACCGCTAACTTTCCAATGCCTTGTCAGGTGAAATTATTTAAAGCTTTACCCAACAATTTTCATCAAACTTTAAGGTTTTCCTTGATAATCAGCTCAAATTTTGTAACTGAAGCTATGACTTGCATTATAATATTATCCTTAAATAAGCAAATCCAGGAAATATCTCATAAAATACACAACACATTTAATACGTAATATTACTCAAAATTTACGTACTTACAACATGTTTTAACATATCGATCCATAGTTTTAGTTTTATTAAAATTATTTTATTATTAGTTTACTAATATTACTATTATTTCAAGAAGAATAAATAAAAGCTGGTTTATTCAAGTGTAAAATTATAATTAATCTTACATAGACTTATCTCAGTTTTGCTGTATTTGAAAAGACTTTTAAACGATAGTGTTTAAAATACGAAAAAATAACTATTGAATCAACTGAAAAATATTAACGTGATATAAAGCTTTTGTGAAAATACCTCTATAAAATCGGACAGTGGAAGAATTTCCCTTGGTCACAAGGAACGAAGCAAATGGAATTTCTAATAAAAGTGAGATTTGACGCTGGGTCAAAAAGCAAACAGTATCTCGTTACTGTTTGCAGCCTCTTCGTCATTATACTTTCCTTTGCAACGCCAAATTAATGAGAGAGGTGGGTCACAAAAGTTATATGTCGTTAGATGCATAGTTTTTATCCGAAGAAATTAAAAGACAACTCCTTTAGTTTCAAAAAGAAACTACAGTAATTATTATTATAATATGTAGTTGACGAATAAGCTGTAACTATTTGGTTCTTTTGTTGTTGTGATTCAAATTGTTTTAAAGGAAGAAAGGGGTAGTGAGAGGTAGACGGGACAAACAGAAGCTGATTATCTTGTAAAATGCAGAGTATTAGATTACTACATAGTCATACCGAGAAACGTTTACCAGTACAAAATATTTAAATATAAATGTCAAACTATAATACACTTTTATACTTTATACTTCTGACTGAAATAACAACTTACCCATGTAGGCCGAGTAATGAAGTGTAGGATTGTGACGTGATCTTGTAGTCTTGTAACTAACTAAGGCTGACATGTTCCTTACTCAAAACTGTTAATTATTAGCCAGTCAATGGAATATCTAAGGCACCTACAGTTTAACGTGTAATCCAAACCACTGCCTCTGAATTACGAACTGGTCTAATTATGAGGATGGTCGTTGCGGATTCACGTAGAATTCAATAGTGTGGACGTTAATCTACACAAGAGAACACTACACCATCACTCACAACTACAAAGTGGATATAATGACTATAGATTTTTTAGTAATTATATCAAACTAATGTTGGAGTGTTTATTTAAATGGGAGAAGGAAATTTTAATACATTTAGTACTTTAAATAAATAAAAATGATTAACTAGTAAATAAGTTTAATTCGGAAAAAATATTACTTTTGAGAGAGCGAGCAGGTTGGCGAATGCATACTTCTAGTTACAAATTAATTTTTACATAAATTTACAAATTCACTGTTCACTTTTCACTATTCAGCTTCATAAGAATTTTAATTTGCCTTTACAAGCAACAGGCCATAAAAACACTTTAAAAATCGCACACTCCCACACTATCTAAACGGTGCCCAAACCTCGAACTCCGGACTCGCGTCCTCAGCACCCTGGGTTCCTTTCAGGGACTCCGGTCCGTTGGTCTCCACGACCGGGACGTCTGCCTCTACATCCGAAGAAGATGGCCAATCAGAGGATTTTATAAGTTTTCCTTCCTTCTGATTGGCGAAGACAATCCAAGAGGACTCGATGAAGAGCTGTAAATTGACGCATAGGTTGCAGATTGTCTTCTGTCCTCGTTCTATGACGTAATATAGAAATGGCAAATAAACACCGTGGGACAGGATGGTATAAAGCAGTCTCAGGGGATATATTAAGTTACTCAGGTTAAGGGGAAGCTGAAAAAGTAGCTACAAATTTATTTAGTGGTCGATTTACAGAACACAAACGAACGACGCATATAAAACTATTAAAGATATTATGAAAATTAAAATTGGATTTTTAAAGTGTTAGTTAATGTATTGTAAGAATTTGAAATTTGTTTCTATTAAAATGGGAACAAGAAGCAATTTGCTATATAAATTTTGATTGAAAATAATGCAATCAAAAATAATGAATCTCATGGTTGAAAAGAAACAAAATTATTACTATAACTCCCACTAATATAAAGAGATTTCCAAGGTCTACCACTTTCACTCTAGTGACAAGCAATAAAGCATGACAAATAAAAAGAGTACTGATTCGATATTATATACAGCGTGTCCTGGAACTCTCTGAAACGTTGAATTATATTGTTCCTTTGGTCGAGACAATGTAACAATACATTGTTACATTGTCACAATGTAACAATGTAAATATTCCCTTTATTTTAAAGGGAATATTTTCAAGGTAATACAAACGGAAAACTTTTAATGGACAATTTTAAAGGTAATGTAAAAGGAACATTTTATAGGGAATATTTTAAAAATTACAAATGGGAACATTTGTGTAACATGAAAAATCATCGAAGAGTATCGATTAATTTAATAACTTCCTCACAATTTCCTCAAGGATGTATCTAAGCAACGCGGAGGGCGGAAATGGTGTCATTACTCTTTGATCAAAATACACGAGAACTCAAAGGAGAAAATAAGCTGCAACTTGCAACAGGCTACTTATTATCAACACATGAATCTAGCCTCACTGGAACGTCCATTTGTCTTGAACTTTGTTCACTTCTCTTTAAGTTACGTTTTAATGTATACAAGTTTGATCGAAGAAATTTGAAAAAGATTTAAAAAATATTTTATGTGAAGTGGTTGGATGCATTTAAGAATGAGGTTTGATAATAGGTTTCTGTGATAGAATAGTTTGAGTATTATTTATTTTTGGATGAGCATAGTGTAAATTAATTAGTATTATAATTGAATGAAAAATACTTATTTTAAAATTTAAAATTTTATATAAATAACTTGCGGAATCGCTTTACAATTGTTTCAATTTAAACAAATAAAAATAAAATACTACTTGAATCGCAGGAAAGTGTTTTCTTTGCGGCGGTTATTGAATAGCATTCAACGGGATCTCTCATGGAATTGACATTCAAACGGAGATCACAGCGGAAATAAACTTCAACGTTTGCCAAGTCTCCTCTCTCCGGCGTGACAAAATTGTTGTGAAAGTATTTAAATATATCTAATTTAGAAGAAAAATAATTGACTTTAATATTTTTTTATACTTTTTACCTCCACTCAATCATCGGTCTTTTTTTGTTTGGTTTTCCTAAATCGAGTTTTATTTCAGGAAGTGATGAGGAATCCTGATCAAAGCAGGTATTGTAACCGAAGGAATTACTATCCATAATTGTTAGGATAGAAATTTTCGAGGGTAGAAAGGTAGGATTGAATAGCCTGTTGATTAGGAGAATTTGGAGGCTGAGATTTTATCCCAACCTACAAAGTGAAAAAAGTGAACAATCCCATTATTACCTCCAATTGGGCTTGCAAAAATAGGAGTGAAATCTGGAGAAAAGGTGTTAGACGAGTGAAACAGGCTCGGCCGGCTGAACATACCAAGTTTAGGGTTAGGCCCTCGCCCTGCCAAGCCTTTAAAACATTAATACGCCCTTAATACTCAACCCTTTGAACTATAATTTTTATCCCCAATTGTCCCTCACAGATATCATTTAACCCAAAAACTGGTGAACATTGCTTTTGTGACGTTCAACATCGCTACGTTATATGCAAGTAGTGCCATCTGTCGTCAATTGTGAACTTTTTGAACTTAGTGAACTCCCCGCCACCTGTGGGCTAATGCCGGATCTAACTAATTGAGTTCGCTGCTGTGCCGCTAGAGTATGCTTTATAGTCCACTTGAACACTTTTTCATACGATGGTACTTGGTGTAACCAGTTAGGATGTGTAAATGACGAGTGAAACGTTACAGCCAAACGGAAGTACGCGGGGTTGAATCCCCATCATGAGTAATCCCAATTTGGTTTGCAAATGTATAGTACAGTGACCCTAAATAAACGGTGATCGGCTTGTGTAGAAGTTGACGGCATTTGTAGGCTTAATTAGGATTTCTGTTGTCACCTATTTTGCATCTTTTACAATTGTATGGTTACCAAGGTCTCTAGTCCTTACTACTTAAACTTAGTACTCTTGGATTAATCTACCCTTGTGGGCAACATATGATGTTTACTTGGAGCATATCTATGTAGCTGTTTCCGATTGTGACAACATTATTAATGTACCCCAGTAATGGAGTCTAGACTAAGACAAAGGACACAGGTCATATAGGATCTCACTGGACATGCAAGAAGAGCTACTAAATCAACAACTCAAAGTCCACCCACGTCTAGGAGAGTGTAGCCGGATGAACGACAAGGATCCGATACCAGGTAAAAACCACGTTGGCCGTTCAAATTCAAGGATTGCTGATATGCCAAAAGCCAAAAGACTAAATTTTCACGGGCTTCTCTCCCCCCAAACTAGTTGAAATATAAGTAAAAGCACAGTCTTGTATTTCTGGTAAATGTTGGGAGACCAAAAAATTCAAAAAATAATATTGTATTGTTATCATGTTAACAACAAGCAATAACCAACATCAACATACCAAAGTACGTACGATACTTTTATATGAGTGTAATCACTACTACTATTTCGTCATTTCAAAAGATAATATTTAACACGGTTAAATGTATGTACACATTGTCACTTCGTTGTGATGGTAGTTTTACTGGACAGCTTAATTGTATTGATCGATTAAGTTTGCTCTATGTTGCCTCACACATGACATCTCGATACACGTTGTCACCTCGTTGTGATGGTAGTTTTACTGGACAGCTTAATTGTATTGATCGATTAAGTTTGTTCTATGTTGCCTCACACATGACATCTCGATACACGTTGTCACTTCGTTGTGATGGTAGTTTTACTGGACAGCTTGATTGTATTGATCGATTAAGTCTGTTCTATGTTGCCTCACACATGACATCTCGATACACGTTGTCACCTCGTTGTGATGGTAGTTTTACTGGACAGCTTGATTGTATTGATCGATTAAGTCTGTTCTATGTTGCCTCACACATGACATCTCGATACACGTTGTCACTTCGTTGTGATGGTAGTTTTACTGGACAGCTTGATTGTATTGATCGATTAAGTCTGTTCTATGTTGCCTCACACATGACATCTCGATACACGTTGTCACTTCGTTGTGATGGTAATTTTACTGGACTGCTTGATTGTATTGATCTATTACGTTTGCTCTATTTTGCCTCACTCATGTCATGTCGATACACGTTGTCACTTCGTTGTGATGGTAGTTTTACTCGACTGCTTGATTGTATTGATCTATTACGTTTGCTCTATTTTGCCTCACTCATGTCATCTCGATACACGTTGTCACTTCGTTGTGATGGTAGTTTTACTGGACAGCTTGATTGTATTGATCGATTAAGTCTGTTCTATGTTGCCTCACACATGACATCTCGATACACGTTGTCACCTCGTTGTGATGGTAGTTTTACTCGACTGCTTGATTGTATTGATCGATTTATGTTTGCCCTTTCTCGATACACGTAGTAACCTCGTTGTCATTTTATTATTTTATGTCCATAACTTATAATCAGTTTTTACAATAAGCGTAACCCATTAGAGGTTAATCTAAGTTTTGAATTCAACATTAATCCAGTGTATTCAACATTGATCTTAATATAGGTTAAATATCCTTTTTAAATCTTGTTTTACATTCAATCATAGCAAATAACTATAGTAAAAAACAAATATTTTTTTAAAATTCTTATTCCTGGGAAACTCCGAGCTCGTCGTTGACAGTGACAATATTATTCTTGACGGCTCTTTTCTGTAGTGTTGCTGAAAACAACAAAACAATAGTGCTTTGTTTGTCCGGTGATGAAGAGAAAACATTGTTCGATGTATGCACAGATTTCAAGCTCAAGAAGACCTTACTCGCGATTGTGATGTATTTTATTGCTCTTGCCTATCATTTTAAGTACTTATATTAATATTTTGGAGACGATTAAATGAGGTAGAAGCCTAAAGGGAGTTCACGGTCATTTTTATGTTAAAATTCAATGGCTTTACAAAGTAAGGATTAATTGGGAAATTATTGTACTAGTGCAGTTTTATGGAAAGAAATGAAACAGTTCATAAAAAACACACAGACTTAGATTTTTTTACGCTTTCTGTTTTTATTACCAACATGAAACGACTAACTACTGAATGCTCGTGTAACATAAAAATACAGCCACTGCAAGGAAACTGCGAAACGTATCTGATTTCAGTTTCGCGCATTGCCACACGATTGTAAAATATGTGCGATCATTTTTATTTTTCTAAACATTGATTTTGGTTTGTTTGCATTTTTATAAAATATAACAATCCAATTATAGTTAGGTTTATAGTGTTTCTAATATATAAAATAATCTATAATGTGTAAAAAGGTTACATGACATAAAATACAAAAACTATTGCGGATGGTTTTTGCGCAAATATACTAAATGTTTATAGTTTCATAGCTATATATATCCATCTTATTTTTCTGCATAGGAAAATAATTAATAAAATATAATATCTGAATTAATAGAAAAAAGGACACATTCACTACGATGACAGAATCTCTCTCTTGATCATCCGCAAATACCTATAAGATGATTGCCAGCTGTTATTTACTGTGTGCAATGCATATGTATTTATGTATGTATGTATTGTTATAATCATATGTATTATTATGTATGTATTAATTTATGTACGTGCTATTAGCAGCGCAGGTGTTGATCAGTATAGGGGGAGTATACAGTATACAGTATACAGTATACTGTATACTGTATACAGTATACAGTCCGGCCAACTGTCAGGTCCGCTTATACCCTGGTTATACAGTTGACCTTCGATCCAACCTAACTACTAATTAAATCTATCAAACATACGGCTCATTAAATCTATCATTTGCTCGGAGGTGTTATAATAGTTTACTATTTCATTGATCATGTGGACTGTTTATGAATAACTTTAATAGTGGATGTTACTCATGGATACCGTTTCCATATCTGATGAGACGTTGGTTGACCCTGAAGACCATGGACCAGGATGAGGATGTGGCCGTGATGGCAGGGTATTTCGATACTGCAGAGACACCGTAGAAGACATCCCTTGTAGGACCGGTACGGCGCGATATTCCACTCAACCGGTATATGATAATTTTCATTCGTCAATGCCAACTAGCGGTAGCAAAAGTTATAAGAGACTGTTATAAAAGTCAAAATGGAGGAAACTGTAATTTGTTGGATTCAATGCAGGTCAGTCCCGCACGGTAAGATATCTTGAGACGAACTGCGGTACTAGAGACTAAGTCAGCTGAGCCTAAATGTATTTTGTGTCGTACTGGACTGTAGTATATAATGCTGACTTTTGTGGAATATGAACTGCTTGCGTATTACTGAAGCTTTGAAATTGAAATTATAATCTAGAACTAATAAATGAAATATCTTAATAAAATACATAGACCATGTTGTCTGTATTTTATTATTTAAACTATATTGAATTATTCAACCCTACTTTATTGTCTTCTTATACAAATGTAAGTTAGAAGTGATCCATGTATTCACTATGATGTTATATCAATACATTCTTAGTATTTTTTATTACAAGATCCAAAAGATTAATCTTGAAACCTGCATAATTAAGACCTGTAGTTGAAAAGTACTGAAAAATATTAGTTATTAACTATTTTTATAGTAATACGAGTTCTTAAAATATTTTTATTGTTGTATTACTAATTATTCATCAAAACTAAAATCATTAACAAACCTAATTGTAATGGTACATTCAAATTCTCTTGCAAGATTATCTATATTCATTCTAAAACGTTGTTGGATAAACAACGATTAAACAAAAGTGCTGCAAAATTATTTTGTTTGTTCATCGGCAACCGACTGACTAGTTTGGTAAAATTGTAAACATGCTACAGGGATCCATCCGATTTCGTTGACCTCGTACACCACTTTTTACAATTGGTCGATAAAATCTACATCATGATTCTGACACAACACATTGTCTACTACTGTAAAGATGTATTTTTGGTTCGAAGAAAATAGAGCTTTCTCATTTCTTTGGATTTAAATATTTTTTAAATTTTAGTGATGTGTATTTAAACATATTTTTAATTTTCCAGCATAAATAATTCCAATAAAACGATACAAGATTTCCAAGTTCCAAAATTTTATAGATAAGCGAAGGAAGAACGTCTATGCATCATATTGGTTGTTGTTAACGTACTCAAACTATCGGTGTGTGTGTGTGCGTGTGTGTGTGTGTGTGTGTGTGTGTGTGTGTGTGTGTGTGTATGTGTGTGTGTGTGTGTGTGTGTGTGTGAGCGCGCCCGCGCGTGCGCGTGTAGTATGCCATAACGGAAGAACGGCTAGAAGGAATTTGCAATATACGTTCTTCGACACACTTCATGAGTTTTAAATGCAGGAAAATTATTCTATCCAAAGAGGGGTTTAAAGGAGAGGTTGTATGGAATCTGCTCATAAAACTGACAATTTTGAATCTTTTCTCTATTTCAATTGGTAACTTATACATAGAATCTGGTAAACAGAGTACGCTATCCTTTAACGCTCCAATAGAGCCAATGGAGAAAAGGTTACAATTTATATTTCACTTCACATATTATTTTAAATATTGTGATATAAATTTGTGGTTTAAATAGTAAAGTAATCATGAATGCTGAAAATCTAAATTTTATTGTTCTTTGAGGCAGAAAAGCTACTTATTCAATTCCCTCGTTATTCTTATAGAGATCTAGCCAAAGTTAAAAAGGCTGAAAGGTGTAGGCTCTACTGATACATTTAATTTATTGTTAATTAATTCTTCATTGTTTACAAAATGACAAAACACGAGTGTCTACAACATTTCAAAGTAACATCTGTCAAATATTGGGAGAGGATAAGGATTAATGTAATAGAGACAGTCGTCGGAAAAAAACTTAAAATGTACCATTCCACTATTTCAAATAATTCACTAATTTCGATCCAGCAGTTTATCTGAAAAATCAACTTTATTTCTTCTTCTTCCCGAACTGTCAAAATATAGTGCAAACGGATGTTGTCATTAGAAAATGAACATTGAAACCTAGGACGGTCACGGCAGCTCTTTCTTCTTCTTCTTCTTCCCGAACTGTCAAATTTTAGTGTTCACAGCTGTTGAAATTCAAGTAGGTAATTCTATGTTTTCATTCTTTGAAAATGTAAACATTGAAATTTAGGACGTTCATGGGGCGTAGCCCGTGGGGATTTTAAGGGAACTAATATGCCTATGTGTTGCATGAGTTTAAGATCTACCTTTGTGTAAAATTTCAAACCGGTCGGTTCAGTATTTTTCGCATTTACTTGCCACAACAAACCCACAAACAAACATACAGAAACCACCTCTTCTTTATAATATTATAGATAATCAAATTAATATAATTTTCTTTTATTACTTTGTGACAGGTGCTCCACAGATCCACTAGTTTAGAAGTTTTTTTAGAGTAAATGAAATATTTGCAATCAGTAAAATAACTCTCAGAGAGTGGATAACGGCAATCCGGCCAGTAGTGGAACCTCAAGGCTTGAAACCTAACCCGGTCGGTGAGGTCATTTCGCAATCGTTCAACAATGAAGTCTACAGACAGGCGAAAATTGCTGACGAAAACCAATAGCCAACTATATCACGATTCAGTTATCTAATCGACACGATCGGGTAGTACTACCCATTGGACACTTGGGTGCGACACCTGACGGAGAGCGTACTTAACGCTGCTGCCCTGAAGGAGGAAATTAGTGGATCTCGGGCCCTCGGGGACAGTTGCGTCATGTATTCAAGCTAGACCATTTCGTAATTTTCTCGCCCCCAAAGAGCGGGGCGCGCCCTTAGCCTCTCACCCCATCTCTCGATAAAATTCAGAGTTTAAAACTAATACTAAATTAATTGTAATCATAAATTCTTTTCTACTTTACAAATGTGGATTTCTATTGTATTTATCTAAATGTTGGTGTCGATACGATAATTAATATATTTTCTGTGAGCTTCTTTATCCCAATTGTCGGCCGTCCAGATATTACAACTTGAAATATTGTAAGAAAAACTTGGTATAAACCATCACCTAGTTAAGGTATTCGAATATATTTTGAAAATAGGATAAATTAAAAACTCACGTCTTCCAACACTACTTAATATGTTTACACTTATATTGTAATTATATACAAAAGTTGTTAAATTGGCGATCGATTTTGTCTCCAGGCCCGAATGGAGACTTTTTGAGTCTCATTTGGGCCTGATGATGTTCGGTGAAACTGGACGAAATCGATCGACAATTTAACAACTTTTGTATATAATTACCGATTGGATTGGATTACCGAATCCTGCTGTGAAAGTATAATATTTTCTATTTTTGTGGTAAATAAATAAATAAAAATGTTATTATCATTTGCCCAAACACACAGAAACAGACAAGGCAAATTATCACTACATATTCATGAATTCAATAATCTTATATGATAATTAATATTCACAAAATAATTCATACTAACTAATTTACAAAGGCACGTATAATTAATTAGTTATTATTGAAATATTTAAAATATACTGGTTTTCAATTCAAGATATTAAGAAACAGACTAAAAATGATTTTTAGTAGCAATGAAATTACTGTTAAATACATTATGAGGTATTTGTGTTGTTTAGTGGAGGCCAATTAATCATTTTTAAACCTAGCAGTTCATAACTATTAAGGTGTATGGCAACCTGTCATACAGAATATCTATTTTGTTACAATTTCTTAAATTATGATCATGAGTATGTTTCATAGTGTGGTTCATTATATCTTTTATGAGTAACATTATTATAATATATAAATTTATAGCTGAAAGAAATTTTAATTTAATGAAAAGAGGTTTATAACGTTCTGTGATTATTCTTGCAAGTTTTCTCTGTAGAATTAAAATTACGGAGTTGGTTTCGGTATAGTTATAATCAATCTGTAATACTAGGAACTGTTGGATTAGTTATAAGACCAACCTTCCGGGAAAAGGAGATTACCCAGAATGCAAACTGACGCTAGTTCATCACGGAAGAGCTCGTGGTCGATACTCGTATGATTCAGACCGAGTATTTCAAACCACTTTAATCCATCTTACCATATGATATAGTTTGCTTTCTGCGTTGAAATGTGTAACTAATTTCAATTTGAATTTACTGTTTTTAAAACTGCGTTAAAACAGATTATCGATTTAAAGGAAGCAAGACAGTTAGAGGTTTACACAAAAAATATTTTACTGTATTCTTTATAATTTGAAATGGGTTTTTTTAACATATAAGTTATTCGGTACGGATCTTTTTCTAGGCTTGACAAATAAAGTCACAAAAATTTGCATATCCACTAATTTTTGCCAACACTCCGCAGGACTGCTATTGAGAATCTTGTCCCTATTTTTTCAAATATAAAAATACATTTATCTCAGAAAAAATGGTGTAGTGATGAATTTCTTGTGTGTAGGGATCAGTATATATCTTAACAGTGTTACCATTCTCATTGATCTACCTTGATAAAAAGGTGCATTTGAAAATATTTTTTGTAAACAAATTTATATTATGATTTTCAATATTTTTTATAATTATCTAAAAAATATTCTTCATTGATATATCTTTATAACAATTCCAGGGAGGTAAATAATTTATACTCTTTAACATAAAAAAGGTTATGGTTGTAGCTTTTATAGTTTTCGAAAGAAATGTATCTCAAGTTTATAAGTTTAAAATGGGTGGTATGGATAACATTCCAAATCTCTTAAAGTACTATATCATACATGAGTGGTAGTTTATTGCTGGTAATTAGTGATGTAAACAGATAACAACATAAACAAAGTTTCACAAAAAAATTCAACAATAAAACAGCTGCGTAGGTAAATAAATACTCACAGACCGTCAAAATTGGTGTGAAGCGGAAAAAATCTATCATAAAAATAAATCCTAAAAGTTCTGGAACAATATGGTATACGATATAACTCCGTTTAGTCGATCATAAATCTTTAAATAAGCGGTAAAGTTGAGCCTGTGGAGCCACCCGAATTCGGACGGTTGACACTTAGAGGTTAAAAACAACGGTTAATTTATTCATACTATAGGGGCAAGCCATAGTCAGCTCTCTGACTGTTTTTTGCTAGTTCAGAGGTGTAAATTGGGGGTAATGCTTAGTTTTTTGGTAAAATAATTTAATTTTTCATTCCACCAAAACATTCTGCTCATCTTTTTTAACCCTCTACTACACGTGCAAGGACTCTCAGTCCGCATTTACTGCAATTTATTTTTATTTATTTTTAGGTTAAACAGAAGTAGTAAAACAATAATATGTTCTAACAATTATGTATTTTAATTATGAGTAACTTAAGTTCAAGTTAATAGTTAAAAATATAATGTATTTATTTCATTTAGAACTCTCATAACAAAATATTGTTTATGTGTTAAAGAATATAAATTCATAATTTTCATTCTCTTTTCCATACTCTGAAAGTTCACTGTCACTATTTTCAACGATCTTTTTCTCCATTATGTAAGCCATAATGAAAAACAATTAGTTTACAAGTGTTGTATAACAAATTGTATGTTAAAGCAATACACTGTGTAAAGTATATTATAAAATTAATGCTTTACACAAGCGAGCTGTTCAAAATTCAAGTGTCACTACTTATATACAACTTATATACACGCACGGAGTGTCGGACGGCAACCGTCTATAGCCGATTCAAATACACTGGGGACTGCCATGAGCTGAACTTCATGCTTAATTCTGCTCTTAATCTCAATTTAACTCAACTAAACTACAACTAAATACCTAACTACTAAATAATAATACTGTAGCTAAACTAAATAACCCCGTCGCAGCAGACCTGCGTACTCAGCGAATTTCCAAATCGAATTTTTTAATATATGACGTTTTATAAAAATATGTCCATAAACATGAGAATTATTTGCCTATTCTCCATAAGATTAACATAGGAAAGAGTGTGCAGGTTAGCTGCTGTGAGGAACACTGAAAGAAGTCATTTCTACCATGAATAATTTTTATCTTAATATTTATACCAACTTTCATCAAAATCTGTCCATAAATAAAGGACTTTGCCTATTCCCTATATGATTAACATGGGAAAAGAGTATGCAGGTTTGCTGCCATGATAAACACATAAACTATGATTTTTAAGCATAAATGGATAGATCTCAACCACATGAAGCTAAATATCAAGTTTTATCCAAAAAATTGATTAATATGGGAAATATTAATTTTTTCCTATCCTCCATAAGATTAACATTGGAGCCCCACAATACAACGTACTGTGTTTAGACTTTTTAATATCTCAGTAACCGTTGGAGATAGAGAAAAACTTTAAGGAACTTAATTGTGTAGTTTTTTAAGCTGATTCCAATGGTGAAATATAAAATTAGAAATTTTTAAAAATTACATGTGAAAAACGCAAAAAAACTACCCCTTCCCATTGATCGATATGTCTGGTTTACGAACTCGTCCGAGCATTTGTAGGAATACACTTCTCTACCAAATTTGGTATATATATATATATATAAACTTTAACGACTATTGTTTTTGGACTCTGGGCACCTAAAGACGAAAAAATAACATGGTCCCGGGCTTAAGTCTTACCATGAGACCTACGGTAATAGCTTCTTCCCTATGGGAAATTCGCTAAAAGGATTTTATTTGTTATTCGAGAAAATATGAAATAATAAATTGTAATTAGAAATACTTTGTTTGATATTTTATTAGTAGTTTAATTAATAACAAAACATTAATTTGTACAGTGTGTCCATGAAAAACGTTTTAGGACTTCGGTGAGTGATTAGGTACATTAAAAGGAAGAAAAAAGTTCCAATGGAGGTATGGCCTAAAATGCTTATTCTCAGATATCCGCCATTTTGTATTCTTCACAAAATATTTTTTATTTCAAACTTATTCTTTGGGTTTATTTTCTAATTTTGCATGTGTTTTACACTAGTAGACTACTATCATTAAAAGAAATAACTAGCATGATCCAAGCTCAAATTCCGAAACGGCGGCCATTGTTTTTTTACCGTTTTAAAAGTATTTTACTTTTAAAATTTTAAATGGCCGCCATTTTGAATTTTGTGCTTGGATCATTCTAGTTATTTTTTAATGATAGTAGTCTACTAGTGTAAAACACATGCAAAATTTGAAAATAATCCCTTAGAAAATGATTGAAATAAAAATATTTTGTGAAAAATACGAAATGGCGGATTTCTGAGAAAATAAGCGTTTTAGGCCATACAAAAAGGTACTTTTTTCTTCCTTTTAGCGAATTTCTCATAGGGAAGAAGCTATTACCGTAGGTCTCATGGCGAGACTTAAGCCCGGGACCATGATATTTTTTCTTCTTTAGGTGCCTAGAGACCAAAAACAATAGTCGTTCAAATATATATATATATATATATATATATATATATATCATATATATACACGGCGGTAGGCCGTGGCCAGATCACCTGCCACCGTTGACCGTTGACCGTTGACCCGGCTTATCAGTGAAGCTTGGGTGGAAGGTCCTGGGGACTAGGGAGTCGAGCTTCGGTCGTGGCGCGGCAAACATCGTGGGAGTTCGTATTCTGTGACATAGTGTGTCGATAGTGGAAGTGTATCTCTACGAGCTTAATAAAGTGCCTTGTCGATTAGAGTTGGATAAGAGATCCACTCTTGGGTGAGTTTCGCCGAATATCTTTCTCAAAATATTTAATTATTAATTTCTTAAATTGGCTAGCATTACTCACTTGTGAAGACCTGCCATTAGACGCTCTTTGAGGAGTTCGAGAGTCGTTTATTTAGGCCAACTCGTACAACAATAAAGTACCGTAATTATAAGAAGTGCTTGTAGATTATATTGTGGATATTTAAGTCAGCACATTATAGTTATCAATTACTGGTAGCGTACGAGTTCTGGCAAGATTGACGGGTCTAGACAGGCACTAGACACGTTCGCGCGGATGATCCGTGTAGACCCGGTCGACCCAGTGAACATAACAATAATTTAGTAGTTCGATTCAAGGAAATATATCTTGGTGGCTGGTGTAGAGAGACCAGATATTTCTAAATTAATTTATCAGATTATCCATTGGATTGATGGTCGATCTGGGTGCGTCCTGCTGATAGGCCCCTACGAGTTTTCCTGTGTGGGCACGTCTCAGGTGACGACGCTACGTGCCGTCCTGCATTTCGGACAATCCGCGACGCGCAGACTTACTTTAATGTACCCCGGGTCTGACAATGATGAGGCGGCTCTAATATAGAATTTTATATTTTATTTATCTTTCAATAATTGCCTGAGTCGGACCCAAATTTATCGTTACTCTAGTGCAGCCCCTGATTACTGCTAAAACGATCCCTGGGGTATCCCTGCCATTGTAGGCTGAGCCGCCCGTGCAATAAATAGACTCTTTTGTCGATATTTTTCTACAGGGGGAAAAATACGTCATACGTGTCAATGGAAGATTCAATTTACAATAAAATCCAACACAGATAGGTTGAGCTCTGGTTTTCACCATCGTCACGATATTCCCTACCTCTTTCTTGTTAAATCGACGGAGAGTTGAACCTCAACGGTATGTCAACAATCATATTGGACTGGGGATTTTTGGTTTCACTTGCTTTCAAGGCTCGTGTGAAAGTAGTAGCCATTGTTTGAGTCCATTTCCTCCGAGGGTTCAACTTAGTGCATCAAACCTTAAAGAATCTTTTCTTCCAGCTCAACTGCAAACTCAATTTTCAATTACAACGTTACTTCTACAGAGTGACAGATTTCCTTACTATTCATATAACTAAATAAATTATGGTTAAATAGGAAGTTAGGTAAGTTGCATCATAGTTAGTTATTAAAATTAACTGGTTTAAAAACTGGTTATAGAGGTTTGCTAATGGTGTATTTAATCAACAAATTTACAAAAATACTAGCAGCATATCCGTCCTTTGTACAGGTTGTAGGATTCTTAAAAATGTACTTATTATCATGATAAAATACAAATCTTAAGCAAATAAATAAAAAAATCGAATTACTTAGCAGTGACTTATATTTTATTAATTAGATTAAATTTGAAAATGAGTGTTTTACATGATTGAGGTCTCTTCATTTTTTTACGTTTAAAAAGATTTATTATGGAACTTCTAAACAGGCCTTGCCTAACCCTAGTATTTCCTCGTTTTGAAAATAAAAAAATAATAAACAATATTTTTGTTTATTTATTGTACTTTCAAGCTTATATTATTATAATTTTGACTCCGTTCAATATATATTTTTTATTTTAAGTTCCCAGAATAAGTCAGTCTAGTATTTTTATGAACTTTTTCTATTTAAGTGAGAATTTTTGTCTAAGACTGACTCATTTTAATTTTATTTATTGTTGATAACTTATATTATTCTATAAGTGTTTGCAATAGTTTTAAAAATGTGCGTTTGAAAGAGAGAAAATAAAGCTATTCTATTCTTCATATAAATAAAGAGCTACGTCACAAAACTTCAGTGTTTATGGATTTAGACATGATTCAAGCGAGATTAAAACCTGGAGTTTATAGGCTAGGCCGTAAAGTTGATTAAAGCACAAATTTTCTTTATTGAATAAAATTTAAGCAGTTTGAAATGTAAACAGTACACATTAAAAGTTATATTAACGTCCTAACATTTGTTTCATTAAGAAAATGTAAAAACCATTTAAATTAGCGATTTTTTACCAAAAACTCTCAACTGCCCATAACCATAGGTAAAGAGTAAAGAGTAAAATATAAAACCCAATTTTATAAACCATAACTACAATACAAGAAAAAAAGGCATCCATGCCGAACAACATAGGCTAACTTTATATGAACATAAGCCAAAATATTGTGGCCTCAAACTTTTCCAGGCACTACCAGAAAATTTGCGTAATATCGATTTGCGTATTGAAACTAAAAAATTCCTCTTAGAAAAGGTTTTTTGTGACCTCAACAGTTTTATTAACAAGTAGCATAGTTAGGTTAATGTTTTACTGGTACTCTGTACCTTTTGACCTGTCCAACTCCTGGCCTGCCCGGACTACGGACGGAATACACAAGTAACAAGTAACCTATGCCGTGAGTTAAAACTATGAGGTACCGTAGCAGTGCGGCGTGAGTCATATAGACGTGAGTCATAGAGCATCGCTCATTATCTGACAGGAGTTACCGGCCTCTAGTTTCGATCCCACGACGTTTGACTCACTGGCCCAACGCGTTACCTCCGAACTATCACGTTGGAAACATTAAAAAACTAAATTTTCTGAGGTGGATTCAATTAAGTATATTCATACTTAACCAATATTGGTGAGTTAATGAATTATTTTTAGTTAGTGGTGGTTATTTTGGATGTAATTACATGTAGCTTTGTTCCTGACTAAGGTCAGCTGATTCATTTTCGTGTTCATTTTAAAGTAAAGACAACCTTTTTCCGCATGTGATGGAATGGGTTTTTGCATTAGAAGACTTCATATGGTAAAACCAAAATGTATAAAGGAACCCATATTTTGTTACTAGTTTTACATATATTCTATTTCATCGAATTTCTACGGAAAACACCATTTACTACTAAAAATTCCCGATGTTTACTAAGAATACAAGTATGTACTTAATACTTATACTTGAATATTTGAATCATATATCTTTGACCGGGGATTCCCGGATAGATAGCGTCATTACATAAAAAACATTCAACAACAAACATATACTTAAAACTAGAGACCTAACACCTGGCTGTGGGGGCGTCCTACATTTCCTCATATCGGCATAAGAGGAGACTCTACCAATTCCTGGAGGCTGTAAAGGAGCCTCTGCAGAAGGGAACTGCGAATATCCTCTTTGAAAGCTGCTGCCTGGATTTCTTATCCTATCTGGCAAGGTGTTAAAGATTCTGATAGCAGAGCGTATTGTCTGTAAAGTAACAATCTAATCTATTGTAGTATATTGTTACTTCCTTGAATTCTTAGTAAGCATTTCAAAGTAATCAACAAGGCGTCATTGATTTAATTCAAACGTGAAAATAAATGGTTCCAAACTATTAAACGGAGCCAAAAATGTGGTTGTCATGGTTACAAGCAGATATCAGCTGAACCTGGAGCTAAGATAAACAACTTATTTCAACATTGAATATATAAGTATTTATGCTGTCTAATATAATTTACCCTTATTATTTACCCACTTCTGTTATTGTAGTCTGATTAATACTGATTTAATTGTAGTTTAGTAAAACAGTGGTAGAAGATTAAAGGTAACAGATTTGTTTATTTAGATGCAAAAATACCTTAAATTATTTATGAGTAACTGAACTTGAAAGGGCTGATTTTGGACTAGCTTGGGAGAAAATCTCAAGAAAGGCATTGACATGCAAATTGTGTTTGAATATTAAATATAGTTATACTCGATTGAATCAAAAGTTTCCAACTGGGATCTAATTTTTTCCTGGAACTGTCCACATAACTCATGGTTTAACTAAATGGAATTCAGATTTAAGTACATCTTTAAGCGGTGTAAATCTCGTGGGTGTTAAACCAAGCGTCTTATATCATCCGCTTCCTCTTTGCAATATTACTCCCCCTTCTCCATCAGTTTTACCTCTCCTCAGGGTAAGTTATGTTACCATTTGACGGGAGCGTTTCATAACTACCAGGTTTCATATCTACCAGGTCCTTAAAAATGAAATAAATATTTTCAATATCATAACTTATAGGTTCACTTCTACCAGGTCTATTTAAAATAATAAGCAAATCACAACTCCTAGGTATCATATCTACCAGGTGTCAGTACTACCAGGTCTTCAAAATAATTTAAATTGAGAGCGTCACAACTTGAGGTTCACAACTACCAGGTGTACAGCCTGGGACAAGAGAGGCTGTTTACAACGCGGATTGCCTAGTTCACATTGCAGGCACTTGGGCGAACGAACGCATCCAACTCACACTTGCGGCGGTAATAAAATCATCATACATCACCTTCCTGGCTTTAAACAAAAACTTATGATTATAAATTAATTCAGTATGTTTATTATTACTTTATACAAGCCTGTTAATAATTAACATTTTTGTTAATATTCAAAAGGAACTAGCATATTTTTAGTGCTTTTCAGAAATCGTGTTTATGGTGCAATTTATACAAATTATTTTGTAGCAATTTTTAGAAGCAAATATTTATTTTTAAACCAGCTGTAAGCCCAGCTTAGCTAGACTGTTGTCCGAACAGTTATAAAAAATCTTAATATGCTTTCCGTAATTAAACTGTAAAAATATTTCAAACAAAAGAGTGCAAAAATAATCAGTAACTTACTTATTTTTATAGTATACATGTTTTTGTGTGATAAAATAGCCAATATTAATTAACTAATAATTTATTATCAGCGATAATGATAATAGACCACAATATTTTAATAGACCATGCACCTGCTTATTTACTGAATGTATTTATTAACCACGGATTTGGGAATTGTACAAAATAAATAAATGTTTGTATAATTTCATATTGAAGTAAATAAATCAAAATTAATGAAAAAAATTTACAATGCAACTATACTCATAAGAGAAATTAATTTCTCAACACCTCCAACATAAACACTTTGTACTTATGTATTTTTGTGTATGAGCGACTGTAGTAGACGTAGTTAATATTTCTATGTCCATCTATCGAAAAAGAAAATGTTAACGGACACAATATTTGAACAATTTATATAATCAAAACAGAACCAATAGTCTAATGTCTTTCTATATAACTGTGTGGTATAATTCCACATTCAGGGTAAGTATGTAGTTTCACATGAAGATGTGAAAACGTTTGTGTCACGTTTCACACGTTCCCTACCAGTTAGCCGTCGCGCGTCGCTGCGTCGTACAAAACAAATTTATTAGGTTTAGTCTCGCTGGAAAATATGAAATATAATATAAATATTATTACATTTCTGATATGGCTGTATGTACAGGTATTTTAAGCCAAAATATTTGTAAGAAATTACTATATTCATGTTGGCTTCAAACATTAAAACATACATTAAAAATTGAGACAGACTACACTAGAGTACCTTTGATCATTTTACAGCCTGGTAGCCTAAATACACAGTCTCGCACACACACACATACACACCACGTAGGCCTAAACGAACATTATTCTGTATATGACGAATAAGTAAATTCCATATCTTACGTTGTATTTGAATGAAAATACATATATACATCTTGGTACACAGGCTCATACTGTCGAGATCAATTACTAATAAGTTCAGTTTTATTCCCAGTTACACGAATCCTAAATTCTCCTTTCGTATGTTCAACGCAATGAAACTTTAATATATTTTACTGAAACAAACTAATCAACGTAGCCAAATTAGTCCAACTAATGATTTTTGCTTACCGTTAAGGTGATTCATTAATTAACATTATTGAATTAAGTTATAAGTCAAGCATTGATTCATAGTTACGAGAACACTAAAATAAACATAACAATTAAATTACCAATCACAGAAACTAGATTTAAAATACTAACATGCGAACATTAAAATAGCAAGCTTTAAAACTCTTTAGCCTTAAAAGATAAAGTCAATTTGGTTTGAAAAATAAACGCTTGTAATGTTGTTATATACCGATTAATTTTAACAGAATAACGTCATCGGCCTAAAAATTATGTTTGGAGAGAAGTTCGCTCGTGGCCTATGCCAAGGCAATACTGCCAATGTCTTTTCTTTATTGATAAAAAATACATGTATAAACCTTTATATTTATTATAAAATGTACCAAATCATATGTTCAATTTTTAAAATTTACTGTCAAGATAATCACATGTAAAAATATTTAGTCACTGTTAATTATTGTTTATTGTTCTCTCATTTCTATTCTCTCGATTGCTTGAAAACGTTTATATATTAACTAGCAGTAAGCCCGTCCTTTGTACGGGTTGTAGGATTCAGTTTAAAGAAGAAAGATCATCATACCAAAATGTAAACCTGAAATCCTAAACAAATCAATACACAGAAAATAATTTAATACCCAGCTTTATTATTTAGCATTACTTTACAATTAAATAGATTAGAACATTAATTCATACGGTACATAGAAAAAAATATTTCTATATATACGTTCATTAAAATGTAAATTAACATTTGTAAAAGGTATGGTATAATTTAATACATTTTAATAAATAGACAAGCACAAAGCAAGTACCACGAATTAATTCCATTTGCTTGGCTTCGCGCGACGACGGAGCTCAAATGCCTGCGATTGCCAAGCGGCAATCCGCTCAACAACTTTTGGAACTGACGATACCTATAAGTTCTGACACCTGGTAGTTATGAACCTGTAAGTTATGATTTGATTTTTATTTTACATAGACCTGGTAGAAGTGATACCTGGTAGTTGTGATGTTGTCAATATTTAATAATTTTTTGAGACCTGGTAGTTATGAACCCCACCCATCAATACGTGTTGATAAAGTAGAGTATTTGCGTATCCCCCCAAACATTAACAATTGAAAGTGTTTGCAGGTTAGCTGCTTTGAGGAACACTGAAAATAGGCATTTTTACAATAAACTATTTTTATTTTGACCATATACCAAGTTTAATCATTATCTGGACATAAATAAAGGAGTTTGCATATTCTCCTTAAGATTAACATAGGAAAGAGAATGCAGGTTTGCTGCTATGAGGAACACATAAACTATGATTTTTTTGCATAGGCATATGGATCCCAACCACCAGAAGCTACATACAAAGTTTCATCCAAAGCTATTGGTTAATATGGGAAATATTAATTTTTCCTTATCCTCCATAAGATTAACATTGGAGCCCCAAAATACAACATACTTTGTTTTAATTTTCTAATATCTCATTAACCGTTGGAGATGAGAAAAACTTTTAAGTATTAAATTGTGTAGTTTTTTGGTCTGATTCTAAAGGTGAAAGATAAAATTTGAAATTACAAACGAAAAATGCAAAAACCCATTTTTGGGGTACAAACCCCAAATTATGTACATTAAAAGGAATTAAAAAGTTCCAATGTAGGTATGGCCTAAAACACTTATTTTTTCAGATATCCGCCAATTTGTATTTTTCACAATTTTTATTTATTTCAAACAGATTGTTTTCAAATTTGGTATATTTTTACACTAGTAGACTACTTTTATTAAAAAAATAACTAGCTTGATCCAAGCTCGAAGTATAAAATGGCGGCCGTTTAAAATTAAAATACTTTGAAAATGGTAATTTTTATTTATTATTCAAATTGTCGCCATTTTGAATTTTGAGCTTGGATCATGCTAATTATTTTTTAATCATAGTAATCTACAAAACACATACCAAATTTGAAAACAATCCGTTAACAGTGTTTGAAATAAAAAATATTTTGTAAAAAATACAGAATGGTAGATATCTGAGAGAATAAGCATTTTAGGTTATACCTCCATTGGAACTTTTTTCTTCCTTTTAAGGAATTTCCCATAGGGAAGAAGCTATTACCGTAGGTCTCATGGCAAGACTTAAGCCCGGGCCCGGGACCATGTTACTTTTTCTTCTTTAGGTGCCCAGAGTCCAAAAACAATAGTCGTTAAAATTTATATATATATATATGTGTGTGTGTGTGTGTGTCCCTATGAACACGATAACTCTTGTAAAAATGGTCCGATCGAGACCAAATTTGGTAGAGACGTGTATTCCTACAAATGCTCGGACGAGTTTGTAAACCAGACATACCGGTCAATGGGAAGGGGTAGTTTGGGGGGGTTTTGTACCCCAAAATGGTTTTTTTGCGTTTTTCACATGTAATTTTTAAAAATTTCTAATTTTATATTTCATTAGAATCAGCTTAAAAATTACATAATTAAAGTTCCTTAAAGTTTTTCTCTATCTCCAACGGTTACCGAGATATAAAAAAATCTAAACACAGTACGTTGTATTGTGGGGCTCCAATGTTAATCTTATGGAGGATAGGGAAAAATTAATATTTCCCATATTAATCAATATTTTTAGATAAAACTTGATATTTAGCTTCATGTGGTTGAGATCTATACATTTATGCTTAAAAATCATAGTTTATGTGTTGTTTATCATGACAGCAAACCTGCATACTCTATTCCCATCTATTCTTATAATTCAGTCTTAAAAATCTTTGTACAACTAAATCTAGAGTTCCACTGGACCAATTTCATCGATTAATATGTCATTAGAAAGCTTTTGTCCTACAGGACGAAAGCTGTTGGCAAATCTACAGATTTGCCATAAAATATGAAAGTTTGATGTTTTTTAGTATTTGTGGTGATAAAGTTAAAAAACATTTTTTCCATAATAAATACATTGAAAATGGGGTTTTACGAATTTCTTCTTTTAAGGCGATGTTTGGCAGCCTTTTTGAGGTTTCTCAAGGAAGCATAGTAGTGATTTGTTGGAAATTTCTGTTTCAGAAAATCAACATCCATTTTGGTCGATTTCCTCTCCGTTTAAAAGTTATTTACAAAAAAAAGCTACTACCGATTTCTTTGTGTTGAAAAAAATATTGAATTAAAGATATTTTTGTTCAACTTTGTACAACTAAATGTTATGTTAGAAAATCATTATCTGGCAGACGCGAATCGACATCTTATAAAAAACACTTAACACAGGTAACACTTAACCACAAGGATGGAGATACAAAAAATTAAAATAAAACACAACAAAATAGTGTGACTAACAAATCACTCAAAGAGGATGCAAATTCCTCAACCTGCAAACGTGTTCGTCCAGTAAATCATAAAAAAACATTAACTGGCAGACGTGAATCAAAAGATCATCGATCTGTAAAGGAGAAAAAGGATAGTGACGTAAATAAAGTTTTACAACCCATCATTTCAGTGCCTGAGGCCTTAAAAGTTATAAACAATGAAAACAAAATAAAATTTCACTCATGTGGCAGTCTTAGTGAGGTTTGTGAACTTTGTGGTGCTAAACACTTTTTCGGAGAACGGCCTGCTGATAAAATGTTTTCTAAGTGCTCAAAAGGAAAAGTTATATTAGAACGGATTCAAAATGGTTCAATTAATTGAAAAGCTAATGACTAATAACCATATTTATTCTGATAACTTTATGTCCAATATTCATTTTATTAACAGCTCGCTATCTTTTGCTTCTATGGGAGCGCAAATAGTTTCTCCTTCAAGTCATGGACCTTATTGTTTTAGAATTAATGGCGCTATTTATCATCGTGCTGGTACATTACATCCTGAAAATGGAGAGCAGCGTAAATATGCTCAGCTGTATATACTTGATCCTGATGAGGCTACAGCTCAAAGAATGAAAATCAAAGAAAACTCTGGATGCAATGCATATTTACTACAAATATTGGGCTCAAACATGTCAATGTATAATCCATTTGCAGAACATGTAAAATGATGTATGAAGTAGAGCATGAATGCATGCATGACTCATTAATGAATAACACTGTTTCATCTTATGTGACAATGGCTATCATTCAGGACCGAAAAATGATGAAAAAGCGAACTGAAGATATAACTCTGCAAAATGTAATGAGGTTGCTGTTACTTTCGAGAATATGGATGGCGAACCACCTCTGCACCGTGATTTACTGATTCATTGTCATCCTAACAATGCAATCAATAAGAGAAGAACTCAGAGAATTGCATTTTGGACCCAATGGTATATCCTATATTCTTCTTCTTATTTGATACGGCGATTAAAGTTGAGGAATTGACATTCTATTGAAAGATAAGACATCATGTCTCCAAAATATCAAAATAATGCTTCAAATCCAAGAACAAGAGTCACTCAGATGCAATATTTTCAATATCGACTTTCTGTATGTGATGAATTTAATCCTTTATTGAATGGAGGAAAACTCTCACAACAATATATTGTTGATGCCTACACCGAAATTAAGGCAAATAGATTAAATTATATTCAACAGAATCAATCTCAACTGAGAATTGAAATAGATTCATTGACAGAGGACAATGAATTATTTCTCCCTGGAAAGCGGTTCATTTTGCCATCAACATTTCAAGGGAGTCCACGAAATATGATGCAAAACTACCAAGACGCTATGTCAATAGTGAGGAACTATGGTAAACCTGATATTTTTATTACAATGACCTGTAATCCTAAATGGGAAGAAATAATACAAAATTTAAATGGACAGTCTGTTGAAAATTTACCAGATTTAGTTTCTAGAGTTTCCCAATTGAAGCTAACAGAACTTAAGGATGACATAAAACAAGTATTTGGCATAGCAGTAGGCAATATACATGTAATTGAGTTTAAATAAGGGGACTACCCCATGCTCACTCCTGATTTTAAAAGAACAAGATACTCCAAAATTACCAGAACACATAGACCAAATTGTATCAGCTGAATTGCCAGATAAAGATAAATTTCCTAATTTACACGCAGCTGTTACAAAACACATGATTCATGACCCTGTGGTGAGTGTAATTTGAACTCGCCCTGTATGAAGGAAAATAAATGTACTAAGAACTATCCTAAATCCTTTCAAAATGAAACTTTAGCTAAGAAAGATGGATACCCTCTATATCGCCGAAGAAATAATGGTAATGATGTGTCTGTGAAAAATAAAGTAATTGATAATACATGGATGGTTCCTTATAGTCCATATCTTTTGTTAAAAAACAACTGTCATATCAATGTATACGTTTGCGCTACAATCAAAAGTGTGAAATATATTTTTAAATATGTGTATAAAAGGCATGATTGTGCAAATGTACGTATCACAGAAAGAAACTCAAATTCTGATGAAATACAAAAGCACATAGATATGTGAGTGCACCAGAAGCCATGTAGCGAATACTTGGAAATTACATGCACAAACAATCGTACACTTGGGATAAAACTTTAGCCGTAGCAATCAATTTCAGCTTGTCTGAACATTTAAGGGACTTATTCTCATATATTCTAATATTTGCTTCCCCATTTAATGCTAAGGAATTATTTGAAAAATACCTGTCTCATCTTTGGGAAGACTTTCCACACAGCCAAAAAATAGGGCCGTACAGATAACTGTGAAAGTTATAAAAATTTGAGTCTAATTGAAACTAACAACAGTTTAGAAGCAAGCCATAAATACAAGCAGCCATAAATACTCTTGCCTTAAATACAATCTGCCAATGCCAGCAATTGATGTTCTACCAATCAACCATACTGATATCTATAGTTATGTATATCTGATAGTCTATAGTCTGATATCATGAGTTAGAGAAAGAAATAGTATAGCTATCATGGCACATTTTGTGGTTATTAAAAATAGCATGACTTGTTCCATTACTTTGTCGATAGAAAGCAAACTATTGGAGTTACAACAAGGAAAGTTATGCCACTTCAAAGATAATTAAATTTACTATAAATAATTATTTCATGGTACTTTTCATTCACTATTTTTTCATACTGTTAATTATTTTAATTTCATAGCACTTCAATAATAACTCTTTTTACAATGGTTTTTAAATAACTATAAAGTAAACTAATACTTTTATTGAGATGTTCCATCAAAACTTAAGGCTATGTTAAACCAGTTAAATATTTGTTATTATTATGCATTATAATAGACATTAAATTTAAATAAAAAAAACCATTAACTTCATAAAATGTTTACACGATATAAAAAATATTTTAATTTTAAATCTAATTATACTTTGTTGAACGAAATCCGTCCACGGATAAGCAGGAAAATGCACTCAATAAAACTTTATACTTTTAACTGAAATGGCGACCTACCCAGGTAGGTATTTTCAGCCAAGTATGAATGAGGAATGAATGTAGGATGATTGTGGCGCGACCTTGTAGTCTCGTTACTGACTAAGGCTGACATGTTCCTTAGACAGGACTGTTAATTAATAGCCCAACAGCCGATGGCAACTAATGGACCTACAGTTTAACATGGAATCCGAACCACGGCCTCTGAATTACGAATTGGTCTAATTATGAGGATGGCCTTTGTGGATTAACATAGTATTCAATAGTGCGGACGTTAATCAACACAAGAGAACACCACATCCACCGACCATCTCTTGCAACTATCCACAATTCGTGACCTCCAAGTTGCTGGATTACAGGATGTCGCGCCGTCCCAGTCTATAATAATGCATAATAATAACAAATATTTAACTGGTTTAACATAGCCTTAAATTTTGATGGAACATCTCAATAAAAGTATTAGTTTACTTTATAGTTATTTAAAAACAATTTTAAAAAGAGTTATTATTGAAGTGCTATGAAATTAAAATAATTAACAGTATGAAAAAAATAGTGAATGAAAAGTACCATGAAATAATTATTTATAGTAAATTTAATTATCTTTGAAGTGGCATAACTTTCCTTGTCGTAACTCTAATAGTTTGCTTTCTATCGACAACGACAAAATAATGGAACAAGTCATGCTATTTTTAATAACCACAAAATGTGCCATGATAGCTATACGGTTAAGATCAGATCCCCTCTCTTGCTCTCAATCCACAGCTGAATGTTTGGGATCAACCTCACGGTCCAAGGGCCTCGTGATTTGGTCTCCCAGGTCAGTACCCTAAAACTATACCAAATGAAGACGTACCCTTATCCTTGCCAGGTAAGGGTAGGTTACTACTAAAGAGTGTTTGATAACTCATACTTATTTAGGCCTAATATAAACTGTACATATTAGATGCGGAAGGTGCTATAGGAAACACCGCATAGAGTGAAAATTAGTCCTTTTTCCGTCCACTTGAAGAAGGTGATTTACAGTGCCTTTCAAGATGAATTCTCTGTCCCTGCCTAGAGACATCTTTTTATTTGTTTAGTGAGACACCACCTTTGAATGCCTCAGTCATTCAGTCTCTCATTTAGCTCTTGGAAAGGATACAGCTCAGATTCATTAAAGCAGATGGTGTCTGAATGGGTTTCCATAACCTGGATGTGGACAGGCATATTTTTTTAAACAGGAAGTTTGACTTTTGATGGTTGACCCCAGTTTTAGATTTAGTGGGCTAAACAGGGCGTGTCCATAGTAAGAAAAAGAGTTATAGTGCACCATGTTTCATGTACTCCCACCACGTTAATTGGGGAAGCAGAGGGGACGCCAGCTCGTCTTTCCAACGTTGAGTCAGCGTTACCTTTATAGTTCTATGGTACTGCAGACTCTTAATCAAAGAACCAAAGCTTTAATAAAAACTGACTTAAATGTAGGCTAACCTTAGTATTCCTTAGTTAGTAAGCTATAGTTTTGCTATTGTTGAGTTACAATGTGTATGGTTGAATGGAAAAGATTAATAAATCGGAAAGTAAGTTTAATCACACAAAATTAAACAAATACATATTCACTTCAGCATGAGATCTGACAAAACAATAATTTTTATACATTTCTAAGAAAGAACAGAAGATTAGTCTTCTTGTGGAACAAATGGATTTGGTATGTTCTCCATACCATCAACAGGACAGATCAATGCCACAGATATACCTCGACAAACAACAAGTCCTAACAACCTTGTATCATCTGTGAGTTTAAAGCGATTATCTGGATCTCTCAGAAACTCAGTAGTATTGTCCAAGACAAGGTTCAATAGTGGATCATAACCTTTTAGAACACCTACTGCTTCTCTTCCACCAAAAAACTTCACTCTAACAACTTTCTCCAGGTATTTAGAAAGATCAATTATGCTTCCCTTCCTTTTTCCACCCCTTTGTTCAGCTTGGGGTGCAGGTGCTGCTGCCATTTTTGTGCCTATAAAAATAACCATATTAGGATTTTTAATAAAATTACTATGAATCAATTCTTTGCTTAGAGTACACTTTTGATGATGGTGAGTGTTATGTAGTAGTGTAATGTGAACATTTTCCATCACTTTTTGGTGAACATAAAGAAAGAAAAACTTACATTCTTTAACGCTTATTATATTGCACACCAAAACAAAATTTAATATAAAAATATAGGGGGCAGAGCAGATTTAAACCCGGACGAGCTACGTTGAAGACATGTTATATACACTAGACCGCGGCGACTTAACCCTTCCTAGACAGCAGTCGGATATATCCGCTAAATTTTTCTTAAATTTTTTACGATCCATGGATCGTAAAAAATATGTACCTCTGTATGGACCAATTTTGATAAATAGAAATTCAAACTGATGATTAACATTAATTATATTATTAATGTAGATACTTATTTTTTTGTTTAATTTAGCAAATTTCCCTTAGGAAAGAAGCTATTACTGTAGGTCTCATGGTAAGACTTAAGCCCTTTTATATATATGTTTTGTTAAATTTTTAATAAATGTATTTTTAAATATGTATATATTTCAATAAATTAGAAACAATTATGTTTCATCACTATATTTCACTTTCCGCATCTTCAGGTGACAATAAAAAAGTATAAAAATTAAAATTAACACAATACAGAAATAAAAATGTAGATATAAACGATAATAATTTTGCTCCAGCTGGTTATCACTGTCTTATTTTAAATTTAGGCCATGGGGAACTTTTGATTTCAAAAACATTTGGTGTGCTTGTTCCATGTATCTTAATTCTTGTGTAGTGGAATTTTCTTTTAATTGGCGTATAGGTTTGACTTGGTATAATTTTTCAAAACTTTCCTTGTATTCATTTCCATGTTTTACTAGTGGTTGTTCTATTTTATTCTGTTTGTAAGCAAATCTATATCCTGTGATCTTTGTTCTTAGTTTGTTAATTGTGGAACCAATGTATACTTTAGGACATTTGTTACATTTAATTTGGTAAACTATGTTTCATGAGTCACAGGATAGGTTATTTTGATAGGGTATGTTTTATTAGTTGTGTTGCTTGTGAATGTTGATGTGCATGGCATTAATTTACATACTTGATATCTTGGTTTGTTACATGGTTTTACTCTTCTTTTTTGTTTTTTGTTTGTATGTTCAATTTTATGTGGTAGTTTTGGTTTTGGTGACGATAGAATCTCTTTTAATATAGGAGGTCTTCTGAAAATTATTCTCGGTGTTTGTTTATATATTGAATTTGTAGAAGATGACTGTTGTAAAACATTAAAAGCTACTCTTAGAATGTTGTTTATTTTGTATAGGCCAGGATGATATGTTGTGATAAATTTTGGATCATCCTTTTCAAAGATCGATTTTTGTTTTTTAGATTTTTAATGTTAAGTTTTGTGTTCGGTAATTTTCTTGGATAGTCCCTTTTTGAAAATGCTGTCTGTAAATTGTCTATATAATTTTGTAAATTCTTCTTTTCACACACACACTTCAGTTTACTTCAATTTCTCTCTTATACACATTACGCGTCACAACTCTTTTTCCATGTTAATCATATAGAGATTAGGTATTCTTTATTTGTCGACAGATGTTCATGAAACTTGGTATAAATGGTCAAAATATAAAAAAAGGGTCCTTGCCTTTTCCTTATGTAATTTTTGAAAATTTAAAATTTTATCTTTCACCATTAGAATCAGCTTACAAAACTACACAATAAAGTTCATTAAATATTTTCTGAATCTCCAACGGTTACCGAGATTTTAAAAAATCTAAACACATAACGTTGTATTTTGGGGATCCATGTTATCTTATGGAAGAAAGGAAAAATTAATGTTTCACTTTTATTAACCAATATTTTTGGATGAAACTTGATATTTAGCTTCTTGTGGTTGAGATCCATCCATTTATGCATAAAAATCATAGTTTATGTGTTTATCATGACAGCAAACCTACATACTCTTTCCCATGTTAATCTTATGAAGAATAGGCAAATAACTCTCATATTTATCGACAGAAATTGATCAAACCTGTCATATATTATTATTATTAAGTTATTGATTTGGAAATTTTCTGAGTACGCAGGTCTGCTGCGACAGGGGTATTTTAGCTATTTATGGCATAAATACAGTTTATTTCAACTAGCCTATTTATACAGTAACTAAGTTTTATAAACACAGAAATCATTTTTTTTTAATTTCTCAAATGAGGTCTATGCCCAATTAGGGAGTAGTCCGGGAAGGGTTAAGGTAGCAGCTGCGTTAACAGCTAATAGAAGATAAATACTGATTTTTTTAAACTAAATTTTCCATTTAAAGAACAGAAAGTGTTGCTCATGAGTTATAGTTATACTGTGGTTAAAAAACAACACTATTATACTCCCCACCAATTCAATGCTACTAAAATAATACATGGAGAGGAATACATCATTAATAATTGTTGTTGTTAAATATTCAGAATTTTATTTATGAACAATCGTTTACAAACGGTTAAAGTCTGTTTAAAGTCATAAGTGTTTCTTTATTGGAAGGATCCAAACGTAAAGGCACTTGACATCACAATGCACAGTGCACTACCTCACCACGGACGGGTACCCACACTGACGACTCAAGCAGTCTGGTCTCTACCGTTCACTTCAGTTTCTCTCTAATATGCATTATGCGTCTCAATGTGAATAATTTTATTTTTATTTCAAAGGCCTATTAAGGAATCCTTCAAGTTCAAGTTTAGTTTCCATCTATCAAAATTTAATAAGTTACAGTGAAAGAATTTTTATTTTATTCTTTAAAATTTAAACGAAGATACTCTTTTATTTTACTATACAACGTTCAGGATAACCATCACATTCGAAATCCACAATAAGGTCCTCCATCACTATTATACAGATTTTTATTACAAACACTCTGGCCAGAGACAATGATAGGTAACAAACTTTAAATCAATATACATCCCATTTACATCCAGTCGATTCAGGATTAAAAGTATTTCTCATCTTTATTAATAATGACCACACATTTTACAGTTGTTTAGGTTTTATTTCATAAAATAGTAATTCTGATACAAAGGGTTTCGTAGTCAGCAAGAAAGGTAATGCAACTTTAGCGGCTTTTTTGTATATAGGCTACTGGATGTATATTTTAATTCATTGTTAATCAACTGCAGTAATTACCATTTATGCAAATCACCGATACAAATTAATGGCAATTGATTGATTATGTGAAAATAATCTGATAAAGATTCAAACAATTTTATTTTCTTACTTAGGGTGATAATTTTGAAATGTAAGTAAAGTGTGAAAATTTTGAGATAATTATGTTTTAATTTAATCAGAATAATTTATTTTGTCACATTTATGATATTTGACATTTGTTCATGTTTATATTTTTTACCTAGGGCCTAGTTGTCACATTGGAGTAAATTGTTTTATAGTTATAAAAAAAATATATTTTTTTATTTATAAAATTATTTTTTTTGGCCCTCCATCTCTCCTGGTTTTGTGCCTCATTTATTCCTGCTTCTGTTCTTGATATTTCTGCCATCACACTGCAGTTATATTACTTACTACTATATTACACTGGAGTTCTTGATATTTCTGCCATCACACTGTCCCACAATCTCCTTTTAAGCCCTCCTGGTGGTCTTTTCCCATTAGGCTGTCCCTCTCCTACCTCTTTTAACAATGTCCTACGCTCTTTCCTTACGACATGTCGGGCCCATCTTAATATTCTAATTCTAACATGTGCTATAATATTATAATCTATATATATATATATATATATATATATATATATATATATATATATCTTCCTTCATTGAGTATAACTAATTCACCACTCTCAATAATCATAAACAAGTCCAAAAATCATTCTCAAAATTTTATTTTCAAAAACAATTAGTTCTATTTCTTCTCTTTTCTACCCATCCTCCAGCTCCATTTAACACTGGTCTTATAATTGTGTGGTAGACTTTAATTTTGGTTTGACGTGATATTAAGTTTTGAGGTAAAGAATATGTAACATGCATACATATTTGTATTAAGTTAGGTATTACTAGTTTGAAGACGTAATCCAATATAAGAATTGGCTTTTAAAAATTCAACTTTTAGTTATAAGGCAGTTTTGACATCAAAATTGAAATGATTCATGGCCTTTATAGAGCCATTCTTTAAATGGCATATTTATCTTTATAAAAGAAATCTAATGCCAATATACAATAGCTTATACTAATATTTAATAGAGTTAATATAATATCTAATGCTAATATAATATCAAATGCTAATAATCCAAAGCTAATATTTGCTAATTTCACATCTGCACTTATTGCATCTCTTGGACACTTAACCCTAGAACACAAAGGCTCCCTGAACCAAGCGTTGTTACAAAGGCGTAGTCTCCCAGACTACTTTTTTTGAAAATATATAAAAATACTTTTAATCACAGGGACATTTTTAAAATTATAAAAACACTTAAAGTGAACATTGAATTAATGTTTTATAAGAGTTTAATCTCCAAATCTTAATTGTTCTGGCACTGGCAGCAGATTGTCCCTTGGTGTTTGCCACACATGACATTTGCGCAACGTCCACAAAAATGTCATGCGCCGTAATCTTGGAGGTAAAAAGGCATAAACCTTCCTACCTTGTTGGACTGGTTGTGGAGCTTCATTTGCCACACTTACATTTTAAATATAAACGATAGATTTCCGTACGAGAGTTTGTGGCAAAATTGTGGCCTGAAGCCAGTACTTCAGGAGCTCTATGTGCGTTTCTCTAAAACATTTTGCCGACTTAGGGGCTTACACGATTGGCTCAGACACGATTTTTCTACATATAATACGTATATATCATTTAAAGTGATGTTTATGGTGTTATAAACATGCATAGGGGCCACCTCCTTGTTTTACGACTGCACGAAGTGTTATTGCACATTTGGTCCAATTCAAATAAATATTTACACTATATACAACATATATTTCCAATATAATGTTTAACTAACACCAAAACACGCGAAAAAGCGAAGGCATACTATACTTTGCAACAAGACACCACGATCCGTACACGTTGCGAGACTGCCGCGACCTGTGCGTTGTTACAAAGGCGTAGTCGAACTGACGACGCGAACTTAAAAAACTTTAAAATCTCATTAAACAAAGGACACAAGCGAACACCAACCAGAGCCTTTTAATATTAGGCCAAGACCGACAGCTACACAGAGTTTTGTGAATTTTAGTGGAGTGGAAGTGGGCAATGGGTAAAAATGCCACCTTGCGCGTCGTCTCTTAGACGACGCCTTTGTGTTCTAGGGTTAATCATCACAACATAGAAAGGTATTTTCTGTGATTTAATTATGTCTAAGTGATATGAGGTCATCAATGCTGCGTTTATACAGAAGTCTTTGACAAAAAGATAGAAACTACAAAATTTCTAAAATATTTTGCGACATTGTTGCAGCTACCAAAATACTGTGTCACAGACACAATTTTAGATTTTCCATTTTCTGTGTGATCAAAGGACTGTCATTAACAAAATGCGGCAGTCTCCTTTCAGTATATGCAGTATACTCCTTTTGCAGTAATATATATGCAAACACCACAGTGACTAGTGTTTTTTGTCAGCAACAAAAGTCTATCTCACCAACACGTGAGCCATGCTTATCTGTTACCACTAGTGAGTGCAGCTTGAAGAGGGCTACATGAGTTTCAGATTAGTTTGAACCTCTCTCACCATTATCACCACTACTGAGCATGGAACAAGAACACTCAGTACTGAAGGTGTAGACTTGTGGACAGGATGTGTGATAAAAATCTATGACAATAATTCTGTCACAAACATCTTTACTCAACCAATGATTACCAAGCTTATATAAATTATTCCTATTAAAATAACCTAGACCCCTAGTTTTAACTTCGTACAACGAAGTGTTAGCCTAAAATTAATATTACAGTATGGTTATATTGATACGTTACCCTCGGAAGTCTAAACTGATCCACCAATACCACAGAATACGGTAAAACCAATATGCTAAGTTAGCTTGCACAGACCCCTGTGAGATAACTCGTGTGAATCTGCCTTCTAAATCCAGCGTCAACTTGTCCAGCGGCAACTGATGCAAACTAACGTGTCTATGGACCAGTTCAGCAGCAATTAACTAGACGAAATATTTACTCTCTATATATGATAATGTATATGATTAATACTGTTATATATAATAAACCTTTTATGGTGAATAGAGTTATCTCTAAAAGGTGCTAAGAAGCAAAAAAAGTAATTTTTAATGCTCGGTAAACCTAATTTCGTCTAAATAAGGTAGCGGGGGAGCGGGCTAGGTAACAGCATGTAGATTTGTGCATGTACTCACAAAAATGTGAGGGATTTTAAATGCATGTAAATTTGTCCATGTACTCACAAAGATATGAGGAACAATGCCTATAGGCTCATATCTAATATTAACAAAAATTAAATTTTTTAAAGCAATTACTACATCGGTCCCGTCGAACCGGCAGAGCATGTAAGGTATGAGCATGTAAATTTGTGCATGTACTCACAAAAATGTGAGAGATTTTAAATGCATGTAAATTTGTGCATGTACTCACAAAGATATGAGGAACAATACCTATAGGCTAATATCTAATATTAACAGAGTTTAAAGTTTTTTTAAAAACAATTACTGTATCGGTTCATGTGTATATGTGTGTGTTTTTTATGCAATTTTTCGTTTGTAAAATTTGGTTCTGTCGGCTGGTAAAACCATTTTAGTAATAGCGAGCATTTACAACAGTTTATATTGATATCCTGAAATATAACTTTGTTATATACATTCTTCATAACAGTGGAAATTTTTCAATGGAATCGTGGAAATTACCAATGTTTGAAATCTAAATGAATTTCATGGTGATTTCCATTACAGGCCAGTATCAAAACGACCCTGACACCATGATTCCCCACCTCCATTGTGTAGCTCGGGGGCAAGCGTGGGGGACGGTGGAGCAGGGGTAGGCGTGGAAGAGGAGGCTGGAGTGATAGAGGCCGGGGTTGAAGAGGCTGGGGCGGAAGAGGAGACCAGGGTCGAGGAAGGTACAGTAGAATTAATATTATATATGTCTATAGTAATCGGACATAGTAATATTATTATTACTGAAAGGTATGTGATTAAATACATTTATTCTAATGAGAATAAAGAACGAGGACGAACACCACTGAAACCAGAACCAGATAATTATAATAATCTATAGTAATTAGTGTAACTTAACAATGCTAATATTTTTTAACAAATTTCCCAAAGGGAAGAAGCTATTACCGTAGGCCTCATAGCAAGACTTAGGACCAGGACAAAAACAATAGTCGTTGAAATATATATATATATATATATATCGCTGGGTGAGAATGCGAAGTGTTCTATCTCCATCCCTACAAGTTTTGAAAAACTTAAAAACAAAGCTTAATACTATGTAAAAAACACATGGTTTGTACTATTCATGATGAAATAATGTTTCTGTAAATTATAAACCAGCTATTTTACAGATTTCTTTACTTTAACATAAAGTAAGCATTAAAAAATGGTTAAAAATGATATATAACTCAATTTTTCCAACAAGTGGAGATAGAATACTCGCATTCTCACCCAGCGATGTGTGTGTGTGTGTGTGTGTGTGTGTGTGTGTGTGTGTGTGTGTGTGCGTGTGTGTGTGTGTGTGCGTGTGCGTGTGCGTGTGTGCGTGTGTGTGTGTGTGTCTGTGAACACGATAACTCTCGTAAAAATGGTCCGATCGGGATCAAATCGAGACGTGTATTCGTACGTAACATTTGCTCGGATGAGTTCGTAAACCAGACATATCGGTCAATGTGAACGGGTAGCTTGGAGGGTTTTGTACTCAAAAATTGGGGTTTTTTGGGGGGATAAGGAAAAATTAATATTTCACGTGATAAGGGTATTTCAATTTCACGTTATGACCTACAAATTTATGCACATTTTTCAGTCAAAAATACTGGTGGTGCCAACATCCGGTGGGAAAACCCAGTGATGTAGTGCTAAAAAAAGCTGTGCCGGAGCGGTGTGTGGCGTAGCGGTCCTTCTCAGGAAGGCCATTATTCTTTGGGGGGGGGGGGTAATGGGTAGTCAAAGTCTTTAAGTTCCTCAGAAAGCTTATTAAGTGGGCAAACACGAAGAATTGTGCACAATGATTTGATCTATTTAAAAAGGAATTACATAAACCGAAGTTTCATTTTGCTAAAGCGATTAGTGATGCTCCTGGGGTATCTGTTGTGTTCATGCAAAATATTGCAGTCGAAGGCAAACGGCCCTTTTTTAGTAAGGGTTCACTTTCTTTCTCAACCCAAACTGGCGAGTGCAGGTCAAGGAAGAAGAACATATTTGTAGATGAGTTTACTCACCACACGGAGGAAAATCCTCAAATTTTAGTTTGTAAAAAACACCGCAACTTCATCGACATTAAAGGTTGTTCTGTAGGAAGAGGGTGTGTTGAAATAAATATCTTAGAAGGAGATTAAAGTGAATATGATTTAAATGGTTGAAGTCTGAAAATACAAATAATCTCAAAAATTCTTAATCAGCCTCAAGTTTGTTGTAAAAATAAATATTTTTGAATTAAAAAACTAGATACCATAAAAAGATATATGGTCTTCAAGTAAACCCTTGTGTCTGATTTTGGTGTTACGATGTTGTTAGGTTAGGTTTAATGTGAAACGCCTAAAATTGCCTCGATATTGCGTGTTGATCATGAAATGATGCGAGCGACTCGCTTACCTACCACTTTATATAAAAAGGCAAAGTACAAATATAAAAATGAGTTTAGGCTGCACGAGCTGTGCCGGAGCGGTGCTCCGGCTCTAAAAGCTGCGCCGGAGCGGCGCTCCGGACCGCTCCGGCTCCACTACACCACTGGAAAACCCCTCATATACGTGTGGTGCATGTCAATATTCATATCTATTATTATTTAGATGGCTTTGGAAACTGTGTCGTCCTGGTTACATAAAGAAGTTGTCTGACGTCTGACTCGTTTCGTATCGGTCATCGATCGCATTTGTTGTTACCTTATACAAACTGTTTGTAAAATTGGTTAACCGAAACGGCATTCCCTCTTTATTTCGGTTAATCGGGATTTTACTGTACAGTAGTCCATTTTTGCATAGTCAGAGGGGGGGGGGTGACTTCTTAATTATCGTAATAAATTCTGCAATGGTATCTGCAGTTTACCACATACTGAATACTTTAATGGAAATAGATAGAATGTGATAGAAATACACTGCTTTGTTTTGATCGCCTACCTTTAATTTAGTTCTCAATTTTTTCAAATTTTCCATTTCATTCAATTCAAGAAATGATGACATGTTACTTTATAGGGGAAGAGGCCAGGGCCAGGGAAGAGAGCAGGAAGCCCAGGAGGAGGAGCAGCAGGGGGAGGGAGAGCAGCAGCAGGTGCCGCAGCACCTGGTTACACCACAGTTCCAGGTGCCGCAGCACCTGGTTACACGACAGTTCCAGGTGCCGCAGCACCTGGTTACACGACAGTTCCAGGTGCCGCAGCACCTGGTTACACCACAGTTCCAGGTGACGCAGCACCTGGTTACACCACAGTTCCAGGTGCCGCAGCACCTGGTTACACCACAGTTCAAGGTGCCGCAGCACCTGGTTACACCACAGTTCCAGGTGCCGCAGCACCTGGTTACACCACAGTTCCAGGTGACGCAGCACCTGGTTACACCACAGTTCCAGGTGCCGCAGCACCTGGTTACACCACAGTTCCAGGTGCCGCAGCACCTGGTTACACCACAGTTCCAGGTGCCGCAGCACCTGGTTACACCACAGTTCCAGGTGCCGCAGCACCTGGTTACACCACAGTTCCAGGTGCCGCAGCACCTGGTTACACCACAGTTCCTGGTGACGCAGCACCTGGTTACACCACAGTTCAAGGTGCCGCAGCACCTGGTTACACCACAGTTCCAGGTGCCGCAGCACCTGGTTACACCACAGTTCCAGGTGACGCAGCACCTGGTTACACCACAGTTCCAGGTGCCGCAGCACCTGGTTACACCACAGTTCCAGGTGCCGCAGCACCTGGTTACACCACAGTTCCAGGTGCCGCAGCACCTGGTTACACCACAGTTCCAGGTGCCGCAGCACCTGGTTACACCACAGTTCCTGGTGCCGCGCAGCACCTGGTTACACCACAGTTCCAGGTGCCCGCAGCACCTGGTTACACCACACGGCTGCACCTGGTTACACCACAGCTTCCAGGTGCCGGCAGCACCTGGTTAACAACCACAGTTCCTGGTGACGCAGCACATGGTTACACCACAGTTCCAGGTGCGCAGCACCTGGTTACACCGACAGTCCTGGTGCCGCAGGGCACCTGGTTTACAACAACCACAGTTCAAGGTGCCGCAGCACCTGGTTACACGACAGTTCCAGGTGCCGCAGCACCTGGTTACACCACAGTTCCAGGTGCCGCAGCACCTGGTTACACCACAGTTCCAGGTGACGCAGCACCTGGTTACACCACAGTTCCAGGTGCCGCAGCACCTGGTTACACCACAGTTCCAGGTGCCGCAGCACCTGGTTACACCACAGTTCCAGGTGACGCAGCACCTCGTTACACCACAGTTCCTGGTGCCGCAGCACCTGGTTACACCACAGTTCCTGGTGCCGCGGTACCAGGGGCCACGGCAGACCTGGTATTACTATGGCGGCTGCCATAGTAATAGTAATAGTAGCCATGTCACCCCAGGCTTACCCCAGGTAAGCTCTATTGCGTAATACATTTAAAAACAAAAGTTAGGCAGTACATTTCACCAACATGGAACCAATTCCTTTTAATATAATATGAAATTAGTTATTCATTCGTAATATTTGTTAGATATTCATACAACTGTACTTTTATTTACACTAAAACATTGATCACCTTGAGTGGTCTGAAATATACCAATTTCATTATATTTATATGTGGTATATGTTCTTTAATGTTTATGTTAGCTGAGATCCTTCCTCTTTTTTATGTAAAAAAACTTTAATTAAGAAATTTTTTGAAAAATACTAATAATAAAAATTGATTATTATTAAATTGAATCATAGTTTGTTAATAGTTTATTTTTAAGTACCTGGTGACCGAGCTTTGCTCGGATCGAATAAGATAGGTACTATACAAGTTAACATAGAATAAATATTTATGCAAAACCTCTATTCACATATTGTTCTCCACCATCTTTAATAAACAACTGTCAAACGGTTATAAACAGATTTTTTTTGTATTGTTTACATTTTGATTCCCCATAATTTTTTAGACTTTAAACTCAATATTACAAGAAAACCGGAATTTTCCTGGACATTAGATCTATCTAGAACTTATTTTCTACTAGGAAATTAGTTATTTCCAAAATATAAAGAAAATCGTTAGTGCCGTTTTCGAGATCCGTGTGCAAATATATATATAAACCTTGATCGTATTATAGTATTGGATTATAGCTTTATAGTTTTTTTATCTAATAAAATTTATTACAAGGTAAAACCTTAAATGTATTACGAATTATTTTAAATTGTTCATTACAATGGACATCTATTACGTATTGATTAGAATTAAAATTCTTTGAATCGCATTGTTGTATCAAATCAAAAGTTTTTTCATCACACACCCCTATTGAGATCAGGTGAAGATTTGTTAAAGCTCGGCTCGAAAAAGCTCGAGCTTAGGAATTTTTTTAAAAGCTCAGCTCGACCCTAACTTAAAATTCGAGGCTCGCACACCCCTAGAATGAGGTAAGCCATATGTTCTCAGGACAATTTTTGTTATTTATGACCTCAGGAACAATATCCTACAATTTTTTGGTGTATTATATTATGTCATGATGATACATAGCCACATGTATTCCATGTGTTTGTTTTAGCCACCTCTTCCTCCACGGTCCCCTCCTCAGCATCGAGGACCGCCGCCTCCTTTTTCTCCACCACAGGAAGAGGATAGGTGTTAAGATGAAAAATCTTTTTTGTATAAGGATTTTTTTACATTTTTAGTTGTACATTTTATTTATATAGATTTACATAAGTTAGTTATTTTTATTTTTATCTTGTAGTCTTTTTAAAATATATACTTTTACAAAAAAATTTAATTTATAATTTTTCCTTTACGTTACCATAAATTTTTTATGGTAGTTTTTTATGGGTGGTTTTTTTCGATGGTTCCCTTTATGGCTTATTTACTGATAGTTGATTTTTAGTTTGATTTTAGTTTATACAGAGGTACACTTTTCTCAGGAACTATACGAAATAGGGAATTGAAATTTTCTATGCATGTGCAACTATGTAATACAGCAACAGTACTAGAATTATTACTTTAAAAATATTAGTTGTTGAGAAAAACTATTTTGAATGTAGAAACATCTGAAGAAAAATATTGGTAAATAACCCCGTTGCAGCAGACCTGCGTACTCAGCTAATTTCCTATTCAAAAATATGACGATAATAGTACAAGTTTAGTATGTGACAAGATTGATCAATGATTGACCTGTTGATAAATTAGAGTATTTGCCTATTCTGCGTAACATTAACTTGGGAAAGAGTATGCAGGTTTGCTGCTATGAGGAACAGTAAAAGTAGGCATTTTTACTATAAACTATTTTCATTCTGACCATATACCAAGTTTTATCTGGACATAAATAAAGGAGTTTGCCTATTCTCCATTAGATTAACATGGGAAATAGTGTGCAGGTTTGCTGCTGTGAGAAACACATGAACTATGATTTTTTAGCATAAACGTATGGATTCCAACCACATGAAGCTAAATACAAAGTTTCATCCAAAATTGTTGATTAGTAAGGGTAATATTAATTTTTCCTCATTCTCCATAAGATTAGCATTGGAGCCTCTAAATACAATGTAATGTGTTTAGATCGTTTAATATCTCGGTAAACGTTGAAGGTAGAGAAAAACTTTCGGGACCTAGCTGTGTAGTTTTTTTGAGCTGATTCTAATGTTAAAAGATAAAATTTGAAAATTTTAATAATTACATGAAAAAAATGCAAAAACCCCCCAATTTTTAGGGTACAACCCCCCAAACTACTCGTTTCGATTGATCAATATGTCTGGACTACGAATTCGTCTGCAAATGTAGGAATACACGTTTCTACCAAATTTGGTCTCGATCGGACCATTTTTACGAGAGTTGTCATGTTTTTACACACACACACACACACACACAGGTTGATACAAAACGATTCAACTCAATTGAAAATAACATTTAACTATTACATGTATAAACCTTTATATTTATTGTAAAATGTACCAAATCATATGTTCTGTTTAGTATTTAAGCATAATTTTAGTTAAATAATCATTTTTAACAATGAGAGACATTCCACATTTATCATGTATTTTTCAAAGAAATAATTCAATATCAAATACCCTTTGTATGTACAGAGTCAAAATAGAATAATCTGAGATTCAAATCAATTCAGATATTCTTAACAAAACGTTTACACAAACACCCATACATGGCAAGTGGAGGGGCTGACGCTTCGATCTGATTGGCCATAAAAATATGGCGTGACTATTTCTATCTTCAATTTAATGTACCCCTATAGTGCAAAAATGTTCAGTTACCGACGCTATCCCCCCTACTAGCCCACCTCAGTAGCCGTCCAACGCTCTCCGGGTGACGTGCGACTAGGCCGTCGCTCGTAATATATTACTTTTAAACTCTTAACCTCTCTCACTTATCTCGCGTAACAGTGCGATCCCTCTCTTAAGTTATTTGTCTCAAAGTAACTCAACCATCAATTAACAGTGCCTTTAATTGCCCCTACTCTCTCATATTTGTCTCGTCGCGAACAGTGCGTTACTCGTGCGTGTCGACTCTCAAGTGCCGCCACCGATTCCTCTTCAGTGCTTCATCATCTCCAACACTCCCCTTGGTGACCCTTCACCCCCTTGTGGTCAGTGACACCCCCTGGTGTGCGCACACCTCCCCCAGCGTCCCTCATCACTGCCGACATCCGGTCCAGCCGCCTCCCCATAGACGTCCTGAGACCTCCGTTGCCGGCAGCCCACGTCCATCCAGGTCCATGGTCTACGCTGGGATTCTCTATGCCAACCCCCTAAACCCTCTGGAACAATGGTGAGTCACAACATCTTTAATTTGTGTGTTCACATCAGTGCGTGTCCGCGTGACTCCCTCTCTCTCTCTCTCAGCACGCCTGTAGTGCGCCATTTCTCAAGATAAATTGTCCCGTACTCTCCATTTGCTAATTTTTCCCCACTAAGCTATACCTCCTCCATACAACAAACACTACATATTAATCATGTTTAATTTTCAAAATTTACTGTCAAGATAATCTCATGTAAAAATATTTAGTCACTGTTTATTATTGTTTATTGTTCTCTCATTTCTATTCTCTCAATTGCTTGAAAACGTTTATACATTAAGTAGCAGTAAGCCCGTCCTTAGTATGGGTTGTAGGATTCAGTTTCAAGAACAAAGATCCATCATACCAAAATGTAAACCTAAAATCCAATAAAACAAATCAATACACAGATTACCCGGATGTATTATTTTGCATTACTTCACAGTTAAATACATTAGAATATTTATACTATTATTATAGTTAGTTATACACCAAAGTAACTTTTTAATATAGTATGATTCTGAAATGGGGTTAAAATCAATGACCAATATAAACTAACTAATATTGATCTGACAGCTGTTGGTTTTTATTTCTATTAAATATTTAAACTACAAAGACAGCTGATTATTACCAGGTTATTCATTGAAACTGAATCAAAATGTGAGTAATATCGCGTAAATGTGGGTTTTTAAATGCTCGTTATTTACTTTTCAAGGGGCGGCGGGCGATTTCATGCATTTAAAAACCTTCTCTGGAATGTAGAGAATACATGAAATAAGTTTAAATAAGTTTAAGTTTAAGTTAAAACCAGTTGAACAACGATTGGTAGGAATAAATAAACGTGTACAGTATTTTTAGTATATATACGTATTTTAATGTTAACGAGTACGTATAAGCTTAAAGGTGTTATATCTATTTATATACAGATTATATACCTCCAATGTTTTGAGAATATCTAAACTTGTAACGGCTAATATTGGATGAGAACTTGGGAAAATAACCAAAGAAAGACATTAATATGCAAATTGTGTTTGAATATTGAGTTCAGCATCTCCGTTTTCAGCATTTTTCTCCAGCTGGGTAAATAATAGCGTTTACATAACAACTGAGACGCCCGACTTTTATTAAGTAATATAATATCAGAGAGATAAAAGCATGATTGCTGGGATATAGTTTACCTGTGTTTTAGTTTTAAATAATATATTTCTTGGAGATGTTACGTGTCTTATGTAAATTGTATCTTTTACATATTGGTTCTGATAAAACCTTTATTGACATGGATATGTCTTAGCTCTGGGGGGGGGGGTGTTGGTGATTTTTAAGATGGAAAACATGTAACAAGTTTCCATAGAAACTACCAGAGTTATTGTATTGAATTTTTAATATAAATTAATAAGAACAGCTGTTTAGATGAAGTGAAAACATTACCTTTAGACATATCCATGATCTAACCTATTTCCCACATGCAAGTGAATAAAAAATTTTTCAATATATATATATACGGATATATATATATATGTCGTCAAGATAAAGTGAAGACTAGAACTTCAAATACGTGTTTATATTAATTTCTCTTAAATTTCTCTGTAAATTTCTGGGTGAACGAATGAGTACTATTTGAAGCAGTGTTACCACTAATTAAAAATAAACTATATCTTAAGTCATCTCTGTAGTCTTTGTGTACCAATATAGGCAATATTATAAAAACACAATAAATATCCAATATGACCAAACCTATTAAGCTTTATTTCTACTTAAATCTAGAATTTAATTATCGAATGAAGCATACAAATGTATTCATTTCAATACAATAATTTTCGTCTTTGTAATTTGAATCAGGGTCATTAAATTTGAACAAGAATGGTGTTTAGTTGCTACCTAGTGATTTTGAAACCAAAGGCCAAGAAATTAAATTGTATGCCACTCTTTATTGAGGATTTAATGTTTTAAAAGCCATTCAAACATACCAGATATAATAACAAATAATAAACTCAAATTTCGACTAAGTTAACACGAATTGACCTCAAGCCTGTGGTGCTACGTAAACATAATCTCACACAGTAAGTAAGTAAGTAACAAGTAACACAGTAATGTTAAAATTATTATAACTAAGTATAATTATTATAAATAAGTGTTATAATTATATAAAATAAGTAGTGACATGTATTTTGTTAAATGGAAATAAACACGTTTGTAGAAGAAGGTAATTAAGTACCTAGGATTGCAATTGACTCAAGGGTTAGTTGGAAACCACACATAAATTATGTTAAAACTAAACTAATAAGATATGTAAGGATTAAGGATAATAAGGGTGTAAGGTGATTGCTACTGATTCAGTGGGATGCCTGAAGCCATTTTGATCTTCTACTAGCATGATTACTAGTGGAGTACCTCAGGGGTCTATCCTGGGGCCGGTGCTGTTTCTGTTGTTCATGAATGATCTTCCTTCTATCATTCAGGGGGGTACCATCTGTCTTTATGCTGATGATACGTCTTTCTCTGTTTCCAGTTCCAATCGTCAGGAGTTGACAGTGAGTGCTTTTTTGCAGGCGAGTAACTTGATGCATTGGTTTGATGAAAATCTCCTCAGACTCAACTCGCAAAAAACTCAATTCGTGGATTTTTCAATAAGAAAAGTCAGTAATCAGCAGAACTTCGTGCTCAGTGAGGATGAGCTAGAAGCCACTGCTCAAGTAAAATTTCTGGGCCTTTTGGTTGATGAAAACTTGAATTTCAATGTTCACATAGATTCTGTTTGTAGAAAAGTTAGTTCCGGAATTTTCCTCCTTCGACAGTTGGCCAAGTTTGCAGATCATGATGTTCTGTTGACAGCCTATTACCGTGTTATCCATCCCCATTTGGCCTATGCTGTAGCAGTGTGGGGTAGTCAAAATGTAAGAACATCTTTCCTCTTTCGCCTGCAAAAACGAGCGATAAGAATCGTTCATGGCCTACAGAGAAGACAATCATGTAGAGATGCTTTCATAACATCTAAAATACTCACCTTTCCGTCTATTTACATTCTAGAAGTTCTCACTTTTCTTAAGCTCAACTTTTCACAGTTCCACAATCCAAATTTTTATGCGTATTCACTTAGAAATAATTCAAACTTAAAAATCCCGCCCCATTCAACCAATTTTTTTAAGAAACATCTATTCTAAAATGCCGTTCAATTATTCAATGTACTACCTCATAATCTGAAAATTGAAATTGACCCGGGTCGCTTCAAAAAGCAACTTAGGTCTATTCTTGTTAATAAGTGCTACTACAGTGTCCATAACTGCATCGCTGGCGGACTATAGCTTATGTCTTTCTAATATTTTAATTTTAAGTTTTGTTTGGTATAAGCTATATATTAATATTTTCTTGACCTGGCTAATACAATTGTACATTGTCAATCTGGCTTGAATAAAGAGTTATTGAGTTATTCCCTATATTTTGAGAAATGTGTGTATTCAACGCCTTCTTAGAACTATATATTATGCTGTAAGAAATTCAAAATTGGAGTATGGATCAACTGTATACGGAGGAACTTATATATCTATAATTAAACCTCTGATTACCTTACAGAAAACTTTTATCACTGATTCTAAAGCCAGAACAGAATATATTTAAGCTATTTATTTATTTAAACTAAATTTTAGAACAGAAACTATACAGAACAGAAAATTCAACTCCTCTTTTTAAGGCTTTAGACATTTTACCCCTAAGAAATTCGTATATTTTTAAGATTCTTCGCCTGCTCTATGACACTTTGGCAAAAGTGGAAATGGAGTTGAAACAAGTTGAAATGGAGTTTCAAGTAGGAAAGCAACTCTGAAATAGAATGAATGTTAATATTCCAAAACCGAACTCAACAGTTAAAAACGTTTTACTTAATGTATACCAAAGATCTATAATATGCTTCTATACTACCTCAAAACCTGTACTAATAAAATAGGTTTTATAAATAAACTATGGTTTTATGATAATTGTAAGGGGGTATGCCTTTTTAGTTTTAGTTGATTGTATGTAAAATTATTATTTAATGATTTTTTTATTTGTAAAAATCTTTTTATGTTGTAAAAAATTGAAAGAAAACTAAAGTAATAGGTATTAGGTAATGCTGCTAGGTATAACCAATAAATGCAATCCCGATAATCCAAACGAATATATAGATGGACTGTGTGAAATCCACTGATATAGGTAGTAAACTAAGGTGGATACTGTTTCTATATATTTGTATTGTATCTATATATATGTGTGTTTCTCTAAAACAATAAAGATCTCTCTATATATAATAATGTATGTATGTATATATGTCCTTTACGCGTTGCCAAACTACTCATTCGATCGCCATGAAATTTAAGGGAGTTGCTCTATATGTGACCGGGAAGGTATTAGTGAAAAACATCTTTTGAAAACTCCATAATTTTTCATTTTATGGCGTTTTAAATTTATAATGTTGACCTTATGTGGGAATAGTTTTGTTTATAAATGTTCTACAATCAAAATATTTGATTTATTAAGCTACAGCTATTGGTTTACTTTCCATTAGCAATATGCTTCCAATGCCATCTGAATCATTCATTAATGTAAAACTATGAAGTAAATATGTGCCGTACAAAATGAACAGCTTTATTCGTTACGTTAATAGTTTATGGTTTTTGGAGATTATGTGTTTATATTTTTTATTTTCTATTTGATTAAAATTTACGTGTTTATATGTTGGCCAAATAAAAAATATATACAATGTTTATACATAATAAGTTTTTCATAATAACCAGCTGTTGTATATCTTTCCTATAAAAGCCGTATTACAGTTAGGTTTGGGTTTAGGTAGGATTGTAAATCGTGAATCAATCCTCTCAGATTTATTTGATTGTGGGAATGTTATTAATATGTTTGATCGTTTCAGTATTACTATTCACTATGCAGCGACCCAGAATATCTAATCCTTCACAACGAAGCCGTAATGCTACACTCCAGAACATGGCCAATCTTAAAGTTAACATGTATTTACTGTTAGGCGTTACGGAGTTCGCCGGTCAGCTAGTTTTCTATAAAATAATTCATTGTCGAATCGTCTTCTACCCAAACTTTAAACAGAATCAAATATTACGGTATTTAACGCAATTTAAAGAATGCACTTATAAATAAACCTAATATGCTGTTGATGCGGGATATTGTGGTTAAAAAATAAATAAAAAGTTAATTATTTCACTGAGTTGAAGTGAAGAAACAATTTTTTTGTCATTGACTTTTTAAATCTTTCATTCGTCCCTTTATACAACAGTTTTTTCCTTTTGTACAAAAAATTGCTTAGATAGGTACAATAAATGGGACCACGATAACAATAGCATACCGTACGCACAGGTTGTGCCACAAGAATTTACATGAACATCATGTTGTGTCTGGTCGAACACTCCTCAGCTGGTTTGTCAAACTTGCCACACAGAGGGAGAAAAGGCATAGAAAATGCTACGTAAAATTTATAATATTTGTTGTGATTAGTATATATTTGTTATTAATTTATAACGTTTTATAATTGTTATTTCATTCCTGAATAATATTTACATAATATATTAAATATATTGAATAATATATTTAATATTTATTTGTTAATGTTTATATGTATCATTCAGTAGGCCCTATAAGATGGTGATCAACAAGCCAATCAGTAATGTTTATTTAAGGTAAAACTCGCATTAAATGTACGTAATAAATTTTTAGTCCTATATCAAATAGCTTTTAGCTACAAAGAGGAAGTAATCACTGCATGTAAAACCTAATGTGCATGAGAGAATCAATCGAATTTAATTGTTATTCATATATTTATTGAGGACACTTTCCATCACGATTTTAGGTAAGACAAAGTTTCGGGATCTGGAATCTGAGCGTCCTCAGGTGAACTAATATCTAAAACATAACATATAATCCAGACTGAGCTGGTATAAAGCTGAAAACATAAAAGTTTAAAGCAGTCAAAAACCTACAAACAAACCATTCACTAACCATTACACACATAAGAAACAAAACACGTCCACTCGTCATGGAGACTCAAAGACAACTGAATAGGAGTGGGCGTGTCCCACTAGAACCGGAAACAAAATGGCCACGGCCAAAACCTGAAATCCGGGTGAAATATGTCCAACAGATTTATTTATTAATTTTATTATTATTATTAATTCAAATACAAATTCTTCCTAATATAAATGAAATGTTGCAGTACAAAATTAACTTTACAGAGCAAAAGCACATTGTTTTTACAATTTTGTACTTAAAAAACCTGATGCCCCTTACGAGTTTTACGACGAGTTAGCATACCATTGGAATTTAGTTTCGGAATAATATGATTATCAATGTTTATTTTTTAGCATAATTAACGTAATTGAAATGGAACAAACTTTTTTTAATTGGTTGGGTCATTTCGGATTTAAAAATAAAATGCCTTAAGTATTTGCCATTCCTCTACTCTTCCCTACATACTTATATCGTCCAACCATAAGTCTAAACACAGCTGAAATACGAACCAACTATTCTTACATACTCAGTGAGCGTGATAAAGAGTTTATTATACTTTTGAAATGAAATTAGTATATATTTATATCTACTTATTCATACTATTTATTCACTATTTATTTCATACTTTAGCTTTGTTTTTAACTTTTTGCATCATTTGTAAGCCTCCAAGCTACTTGGATGTTTTTCAAAGTTTAATGTTCTTGTTTTAGTTTACTTTGGTACTTTGGTGCTCTCGTGGAGTGCGGTGGCACTCAAGTCATGTTTTGTTCATAAAACGCAGTTGACAGCACATGTGACCTTGAGCAGTCATCTACCTTCCCTCTGACACCCCTAGAACCTGTCAGTATAATGGCTGCAAGCAATTCGGTTGTGGATTTTATTTCACGTAGTTTACGTTTAGTTTATTATTTTTATATGGAAAATTTATAGTGTGTGCAGGTATTAACTAATGAATGAACAATGGACAACCAAGAACAGTTATGGTGTTGGCTAGCTAAAACGGAAGATGATGAGAATGTCATCGGTGATGAAGACCCTGATGAACTTAAAATAGATATTACGTTGTTTCCATAATTATTCCTAACCATTTTAAAAATAATTCTTCTATGCAGAAATATTTATTCATTTAATTGTAAAATTTGATAAATTTTCAAGTGTAACAAATGAGTCTACCGTGATCATTTGAAAAGTGTGTGTGTAGAATGTGTTAGTTAGGTGCATTTGTCAAAGTATGTTGTCATAGTTGGTTTTGGGTTTCGATTGCGTTGTTTAAACAATTATTCCTAACTATTTTTTTAAAATAATTTTTCTATGCACCAATATTTATTTCTTGTATTGTACAATTTGCAAAATGATTTTTTGTCTAAACTATGTGTTATATGTGTCTATTTAACATAAAATGCCAATACATCGTCAAGATAATTCATACTAATTAAGAAAAACAACAAAAACAAGTGGAGTGCATTGGCACTCCACGCGACCGCTCGCGTTTCAGTAAACCACGCGAGCACCGGAGTGTTAATATCTTAAATAAATTTATAACAATGTTAGGTCAACCAACAATTAAAAATATATATTTTTGCAATAAACATATATGGTACAAAAATGGTGAAATGTAAAAATAATGTGGATGGTTTACTTGGGAAACTTTGCAATTTCGTATAACAACTGTAAAGTTAAGGAATGAGACACAACCAACCCTTAGAGATCAATTCGCACTACAGAAAGACTTGCTTCGTCCTCTGTAAATATTTTGAGTCCTAAAATGGATTGCTATGGTGGAAGGGCTTTGAGGTCTCATTTAGGTCACACCTTATTGAAAAATAACAATCCCAATAATTGGTTTTATCCACTTCACAGAATCATTTTAGAGTTTTAGGGATCCCTTCAAGTGTAGAGTTTGGTTCTAGAATATTTCTTGGATATTTACTTCGGTTAAATAAGACAATTGCAGCGTGTAGTGCAATATCAAATTCATAATTCTTCATTCATTCACATTCATTTTCACATCGTGATATGATACAGATATCATGATCCGTCATTATGTTTTTACAACCATTGTAGTTAAAACATTTTCAAAATAAAAATATATTTGAAAATCAAAAACTACATTAAAATTTATTTAATTACTTTCAGCAAATGAAATCTATTTAAAGCAATCTGTACTCTAGATACTGCTTTATTGAGTGAGTAATAGCTTCATAAAGAGTCTCTAAAAACTTCCTCAACCTCCCCCCCCTGAACTGAGATTTTGACCAAAATACTTTGAATTTTGGTGAAAGTAAAAAAACTTTTTCCAATATAATAAGCTCGAAAATATCCAGTGACTCTGCAAGATTCATTGATTTTGCAAAATAATGTAGATTGTTAAAGTTACAAAGTTGTTAAAGTTATTTATTATTACAATATACATATAAACGGAAGGTACGTAATTATATACGTATTCAAAATTATAGAAACGAAAAAATTATGATTGACTTTGGGATAGGCGTGATTAGTTCATAGTGAATAGTCTTTTTTAACTTATGTAGTTTGTGTACTTGGAATGTATCAAATATTATGTACTGTCTAAAGACAGTAAAAGACAACATAATAATTGTTTTATGACAATACAATAAAATGTAGTTAAATAGAATCCTAAATTCTAGTCATAAACAGCCACATCTACAAAAGTTAAACATTCTAATACGAAATGTAAGGCATAAGATATTGGAAAGTGTTTTTATTTTAGGTGTAGTTAGTATATGAAGTTATATAATGGATTTTGCATAGTGTGAGTAAAACAAAAGAATTATAAATATATCTACATGCTCATAAACTGGAACATGTACAAAGTTTAAAAACAGGTTATTAGAAAAGTTCTCACGTTCATTCAATATGAAAATTGGTTCCTTATGACAATAAAATCTATTTAAAAACCAGGTGCATTTCACTATGCTCTGCACAATCAACAATGGTACATGTTTATAGATTCACGAATATTCGAGATTTGGAATCTGATCCCGTCATCAGTTACGTAAAACATGACATGATACGTGGCAAGTACATAATTCGGACTAAACCATTGTTAAGCTAAAACAAAAATGTTTAAAGCAGTCAAAAAATGTTAAAAACCCGAAGAATAATGGTCACACACACGACACCGAAGCACAAATAACAAAGTACGTACGCACGGCACAAAAGCTCAAGTAGCAATCCACGGATTGTCGTGAAACTTTGTTTTACTAACCGTGATGGAAAATGCCCGCAATTAACATTAATGACATAAACCCACAACCACTAACAATAGATTTTAAACAAAGAAGTGTAATGTATTTTTGTAAATTATATACTTCGTTAAAAATCCGTTGTTTCTTAAGTAATCTGGAATAGATACATTTATAATGATAGATAGATAAATAGATAATAATAAGAATAGATAATATATTTACAATAGGGGTTGAAAACGGATGTATAACATTATAAAAAGACTTTCAATAGTTCCACAGATTGGAGGCAAATGAAAAGGCCGTGTTAACACTCTGGAATCGCTTAGAAACTCATTTCGTAAACGCTGTTATAAGCTTGAATGTGTAGCGACGCGTGAAGATCCATTCATGGGTTTAGCTAATGTGGGCTCTAAGCCTCAAATATGAGTTTTCATCGCAATTGGGTTATTCAAAATATTTTTTCCTAAGATTATTGGCATTTGTCAACTATTTTAGAAAAAATAGTTAGTAAATATTAAAAAGGTCCATTTCAGTATAGGATATAGTAAACTACCAATACAATTCGTTATTGAGACATTTTCTCCTTTGATATTATGTATCGACTTTTTTCAAATATCCCTATTTTGCGATAATGGGGGTTGACTAACCGATCGATGCCTCCATAGCGCAGACCTACCGCTTTGCTCTCTCCGGTCTCAGGACTCCCAACCGCTTAATGTTCGGGGGCTTCTAGGTCCTCTGCACCGTTGGAAGCAAACGTCCCTGGGCCGCCGCCAAGTCCGTTGTCCTGTGGCCAACGATTTGGTCTCAGTCGGGTGTCACCGAAGTTGAACATGGTTGAGCTTAATCAGGTGCATTTTACTATCCTGGAGAGATGTGGCCCCTACTTGATCCAGGGCCGTCCAACCGTGTCCCGAAGACCTTTTCCAAGACTACCTCTTACCTACCGAATCCCTTATCCCAGTCAGCTATCCCGGTCACGGTTCTTCATCAATCGCTTATCTTTGGAATTTCCACTGGGGCCTTCGAGACCTGTGAAAAAGGCGTGGTGCCGACCGTAAATCCACCATCAACTCTTTAAAACGTAAGTGTGATAGGTGATTTTTTTGTTTTATTGATTTTAGATTTCGCGGCTATACCGTTGTAATTCAGCACGTCTGTGACGTCACCCGAGATGTCTAGGCTTGGGGTGACGTACGTGCTTCGTACGCTCTGCTAAATATATTGTTTAAATTCATTGTATGTGAACAATGTTTAATAAATATCCACTGGTTTTCAATAATTTATGTCTATGTAAAAATCCATACAAAATGTCTATAACCGTTAAGGTTAACCTAGCTTAAGAGTCGTATAACTCGCTTAATATAACTGTTATCAAAAATGTAAAAGGCAAACCGTATTTTGAGTTTAATGGGGTCTAAAATTACGCCTAATTTGTAATTGTAGATAATTAAAAACAATTCTAAAACATCCTTTTGACGCCTCTGCCAAAGTGCTAGCAGTTTCTTCTCGTCACAAGGCTCAGGATATAGTCCGGTCTTTAACCTTCTCTGAATAACTTTCAATTTTAATTTATTTATCAAACACATTTTGGTCCCATAGCTTGTCTGTGGGGTCATTGCGTACCTGCCACTTTAAATACAATTGCATTTTATAATACATTTTTTAGTTCTTTATTATGTATTTATCAAGGATACAAAAGGATGGTTGTAGGATAGCTGGCCACAAAAGCAAAACTTTACCACAGTGCATATTTTTGTAATCGCAGCTCATTACAAACCTAACAATTTCTAAACTATACAAGCAACAACCAACAATTAGAGTAGCTAACAATGAACTAACCGAAATAAGCTCCTAATAAGTAACAAGAAAAAACGACTTGTGCCTGGAGAACATAACCCATCCTGCAGGGAACCCTAGATTGGGTTCTCTTTGGGCACTTAGATTAGTGCGTATAAAGACGATCCTTAGAATATTTCTTGTGAAGGAATGATTAGTTTGTCTTGGATTGCAAACTCGATAATTAAATAAGAAAATCGTTATTAGAAATGTAGGCCTATGTAAACCAATTAATTATACAAAAATCTAACCACAACTCAAATCAAGACCGAAAACGTTTAAGAAATCCATGTAAACAAAAATAGAGTTTAGTCTCTTCATTACATGGAATTATGATATTTTTGGTTCTTTCTACGATTCATAAGCCCGAAATAGGTCTTATCTCAATTTCTGAGTGTCTTTCTGTAACGCCAATCAAAGCATTTGTGTTCGTCTTCTCCGTGAAAATAAGAGCCCCTACAGTTATGAACCTTATTTTCCTTTTTCTACATCTTTTGGAAATGGTTTTTATTTACTTCAAACTGACACTAGCAGTATGAAAGTACAATAATGAGCTCTTAAAACCCATTTTTAGCTAAATTATACGTATTTTTTACAATTTTGGAGAACTTATGGTCTATAAAAGTGATTAATAGAAATAAAAAGCCATAATTTTAATAAATTAAAATCAATACTGGGGTTTTTACGTACGTTGGTAATTTTTTTTAAGCAAATTTGAAAATTATACTTTATTAAATGTTACATTGACGTATAACGAATGATAAAAATTTTTCAATATACAGTATTCTAATTGTAAGTTAATACGAGAATTAATATTTCATGATAATACGTTTAGTAGTAAGACATAATCAACAGCAAGATTTAAAAAAAATATTATTTTCTTTACATTAATTACTGATTTTAAATCATACTACATTAAAATTTAATCTTAACGTGTAGGAAATGTTAATAATGAAGCAAATTTAATCTACTTTAAAACTAATGTTAAATTATTAAGGTGAGAATATATTTTTTCTTTGTGTTTATTTTTTAGATTTCAGGTTTTCATTTTGTCATGATATTGAGTGCCTTTCTTTTCTAGCACTGAATCCTACAACCCGTACAAAGGACGGGCTAACCGGTAGTATAATGCATAAAAGCATCATTCATCGACTCCTTAAATTTTTAACTGCTAACATAAATAATAAATTCATTATACAATATCTTAATTTCATAAGTATCTACTTTGCGTGTTTAAAATTCCTTAACTAACACCATTAATGTGAAACGGTAATATTTTCAGGCACATAACTATTTTACCACATAAATACCTAACCAATAGTTAATAAAAACCTAACATAACAATAACTAATATTTATAATTTATTAATGCTACATATATATATAGTACTGTACCTTAGATATTTTAAGCTTAAAATATTTTCAAACATAGACAAGCTTCATTGGGGGAATATTGCATTTTGAGCAACTATAAGAACGTTGTAATTTTGTGAAAGCATTATTGTCCACGGGATAGTCGTAAAATGTGGTCTAGGTGTTAAATTAAAATGAAAGTAGTTATCTAGGGATATATTCAGAGGTACCCTGAGGTCAAAGTAAGTAAGAAGTAAGTCTCCGAATTTCTTATCTAAGCTAGTCATGACACTTGTAAACAACCCTGGCTTCCCTTCCTAAAATGATGGTGCAATCATTAAAAAGGTTTGCGTTATTTTTGTATTTTTTGACCGATTAAAAAAATATTTTCAGCTTTATCCCAGCATGATTATTTACTAATCATGACAAGTTTTAAGATCATGCTCACCTGAGGACGGTCCAGATTTCAGATCCCGAAACGTCGAGAAACTTAATTTACTAATTATGATGGAAAATAGGTACAATATTAATCCTATAGTATTTATTATTGTGTCTTGAAAACTGTATATGATATTGATTGTGTTAAATGAAATGATATATGCTTATTTATACTTATAGTGATTTACATGGCAGAAAATTTAAATGAGAATAAATAATAGCAATATATGGCGTTAATAACCTAAACAACTAAGTATAAACTTAGCCAATACATAAGGAAAGGCCTACATGGGCAGGAGCCTGTGCGTAGGCCCGAGTTAAAGCAATAATAATATTTTTAATGGCCGACAGTAATTAGATTTGCATATTGGGGAAAAATATCAAAGTTAAAGTTAGCGTTAAACAGAAAAAATATGAGTGCAAAAAACAAAAAAAAATTATATTGGATGAAGAAAGAAAAACTAGTAATAGACAAACAAGAAAATAAGACTGCCCGCAAGACAAGAAAAAAATTGAAGCAACAAATTTGGAACTGAAAGAAGAATTGCTAAGCAAACTTAATGGGGGAGGGAGTGAATGTCAAGATGTGAATGTAAAATGTTTCTAGAAATGAATGTTGTGTTATTTATTATTGTAATTAATGGACACATAAAATAGGCTGAAACCGGTGTTTCCGGAATGTACTATTAATAGTTGAACTGCTTTAATATTACTGGTTGTTTTAAGTAAATGTAGGCCATATCAGCTAGGTATGAAAAAATAAAGTGCAACCTGCTTGACAGAGTTTGAAAGACAATATGTTTTACGGACGTGGAATTTAATTTGAAACTCACAGTTACACATCTTCGCTCAAGTATTTTTTTGCAAATATTTTTATAACTAACCCCGTTTTAGAATTCTAATAGATGGATCACTTAGAGATGAAGTGATATTGGTCACAGTTGCAGTGTTGTTGGCTGAGGGAGAACTCTGCGGAGCGGAAGGGATTATAGAAGCTACAATCAGCATAATTGACCAAGCGAGTGTCCCGTTCTGAAACGATTGCACTTTTGTTTTATTCTTCTCAAACATTTTCTATTTTAACTCTTCATTCTATTCAACAATTTTCCAATTGCGTTTTAACCTTTGCGTGTAATGCTAAGCTCACTTCATTTTATTAACATTATCAGATTTATTTCAACTGTTCAACAATGACTTTTGAACGAGATTGGCTTTTTTACCAATAATATAGAATTTTCTAAGCTCAGGACAGGTTCCTTTGCTTATTTTATATAATAAATAAGATTAAATTCTTTGATATTGTTCCATATATTACAAAACGATCAATAAGAATATAAAGAAGACAATACTGAGAAATATAAATGGTTTTCACAAACAGTACATTTGTTACTACCAGAACAACATGTTATACCATCGCTGTAGTTGTAGTTACTGTTATACTTTATAATTATTTATGTTTGCCCAGTTTCAAGAACAGTAATTATATTTTACCTTTATAAGTTGCCCATGTTCTTGAGTTGTTGGATGTCTTGATGTATATTTCGCCACCCTTGTGGCGTCATCAGAATATTTAAAACTTAAAAAAGATAAACACAAAAAGCACATTAATTAATTGATAAACATTTTTTACATTATTTACATTGATAGTGCGCGAATGTAAATAATTGTTGAATCAATTGGGTAATTAATGTCCTTTATGTGTTTATCTTTTTTAAGTTTTAAATATTCTGATGATGCCAAAAGGGTGGCGAAATGTAGATCAAGGCATCTAACAACTCAAGAACATAGGCAACTAACAAAGGTAGAATTTTCTACTTTGAGGAGTTGGATTAGAATAATGAAATTCATTGAATAGGCAAACTCTTTAACTTTTGTAGTAACTAAAAATGTTCAGAAATAACCTGAGATCAAAGATATAGTATTGGAGTAAACCTCCAAATTCCTTATACAAGATAGTAATGACTCTTGTCAAATAACTTTAAAATTCTTTTCCCTTCAAACACTTTGGTGCAATCGTAATTCAAAATTTGTGTATTTTACCTCCGTAGGTCTAAGATGTATGAGTCGATTTAAATATCTCATAGAAAGCCTATAATGTGACAGGTCAAATAACGCGGAATTTCCTCCTGAAAACTGAAGGCCAATTGAAATTCAAAACTTAACTTAAAACATTAAACTGAAAACTTCTCATTAGAGATTTTAACTTATCTTCTATACATTAGACTTACAGATATCTTGAAAACGGGACAATACTACTGAATTTAGATTACAATTTTTTTTAAATGCCATATTACTTGACATGTCACATGACTAGCTTTTTATTAAATTGTACACCTTAGATACCTCCATCTTAGACCTACACGAAAACGGTACACCTTGTTCACGGTTCAGAAGCTTTGAACTTCCATAGCACCACTGTTTTCTATGGGGAAAGGTTCGGTAATGTTATATGAAATATCGCAAAACTATTATAGGCCCTAAATATTAAACTGTATACTGTAGTAAGCTCCTGATATTTTAAATTACTAAAAAATTAATTCAATAATTAAAAATAATTTTCAATTTAAATTAATTGTAGGGGAAGGGGCTTTATAACCATACTGAATTTTTATACAAAAACACTGAAAAAACCAAACCAAACCATACAAAAACTGATAAAAACGTTTGGGTAATGAGACAAAAAAGGTTTTCAGTTAAGGTTGTTTGTAAATGCAACTGACAGTATCTGAGGTTGGTGGTTGGAATACCAAGTAGCAACCGTCACATGGGGGCAAGAAGGCTGGGCAGGCGGTTGGAGGTCCTCTGCGGTGAGCCGAGTGGATGACCACCTTGATGCGGAGTATCTAGTTGATGATTTTAGTTAAGAAAAAATAAAATACCCGAAATAATACTATCAAAATATTACTGTGTCACAAACTACAAATTAGTAATACATTAGAATCTAGCTAACTGTAAAATTCGTAGATTTTGCGTGTTTCCTAGATAAACCGTCTAATATTCGAAAATAGTATATCTCGTTACAAGAACCAAAAATGTTGGCTCGAAATCGTGTTTTAAGTTCTAGAACTTGAAATGGTTGAGGGTTTTTGAATATTTTTGGTCGAGCTACGAACGATTTTTTATATCATACTACACTATTTAATAAAATACTATTAATTAAAAAAACTTTTTATTCACACACAAACAAAACATAACCGCTATCAAATAAAAAAATGCACTTTTGGGTAAATACAAACAAACTATAAAATGAAATTTTTGCCTGTAAAGGCAGGCTTGCTACGTTTAATGTAATACTAAAAAACCCTCTTACGTTATTACCATCGATCAAACCATAAAATAAGTTTTTTCTGAGTGAGGCAGTCTTACCCAGCTATTTAGAACTTAGATTCCTCGTTGGAAATATTAAAAGTACAATTTAATTTATTGATAAAATCCATTTTACACTGATAATAATAACATTTACTCCTTTCCGCCTCTCAATAAATTTGGAATATTCTTCATCGCATCGCATTTTGATTTTTAGGTGAAAGTTCCGAAGTTATTTTCTAGGCTTTAAGTTTTAAAGATTCCGGAAAAGACATTTTAGTATCACGAAATGAGAGTGAAACTAATCAAACGGATACTAATGTATCCATCGGAAACGGATTCATCGTCTTCTTCTTATTCTTTCCGGAACCTAACAACATTCTTATTCTTCCCAGCTAACCTAACAGAAACGGATTCATTGTGTCTTATTCTTCTTGGAACCCAATAACATTCTTATTCTTCCCAGCTTCCACTACAACAAACGGTCTGAGGCCAAAAATTTACAGCTCTAGGTCGGAAAAATTTGATTTTCGATGCTAATAATGGTGGCTGGAACAGTTGATAACGATGCAGTGTGATATAACTATGTATATATTCCAATAATTCGAAGTATTTTTGACGCATAATTTAGCCTCTGAAATTCATATTTATTTGTTGTGTACTTAGGTCTTTAGAATTCGAATTATGTTCCTTTAATTTAAAAAAAAACGACAGAAAGCCTTATAAATACTAGCACGTTCGTGATTATTGAAATGTCTAAGTTAATACAAATTAATGACACCCTCTATGAGCTAGTATGTTAGGGTGTGAGGTAGTGTGTCACAGTGTGAAACTAAAATGAATAGTACACATAAATCAGCTTGTTATTACTCGCAGTTCTCAGAAACCTCGAGTAGAAGACGGGTTCCATGATTTATCCAAGACAGAGTGTGTAGGCGGAGGGAGGGAAGATAGAATCCTCCAAGAGCCAAATCTTCTCACTTCAACGCTAATTGTGCCGTTTCTAAAGCTTGTCTTGTGTTCTCAAACATCCTACAGAAAATTAATTCAGAAACATTTACCTGAAACGCAAAATATTTTATACTGTTTGTAACTAAAATAATTTTACTACTATATTACTAATATTTCATGAGTTGTGTTATATAATTTGTTTTGTATATAATATGGTATTATATATAATACGTATTATATATAGGTTATATAAAGTAAGTTATATATAAAGTGTGTTAATATGCGTAGTATATATAGTAATAAATTCTTATTGCTGTAAGTTTTATACTAGTTGTGAATTGAGTCTAGAGTAGATTATATATACACAGAACCAAATATGACTCCATTAAATAAAGTGGTGTTAAATAAAGTAATTCACATTAAACACGAAATAAATTCAAACACTTGTTCTCTGATTTAGAAAAATATTCTCAACCAAGCAGAAATAATTTCATTTCCGAGTCTACACACCAATAAAGCCAGATATGTTGCCAGGCACAATCTATTTTTAGAAGATTTAAATTAGAATATAGGGCAAAACTATGACTATTAAAGCTACCATTAATATTAAACGAAAATTAAGTCTTCATTAGTGGTGGAATATTTTATTTTAGGGTATAAATAAGTACAACTTTAATTTTAGGACATATCAGGTACATGATGTTATTACACATGATAATTACAAAAATACATATAAATATGGTCGAGGTTTTAAATTCAAATTCAATTCAATTTATTTCTCGCGAGCAAGCAGTGTGTGTACGTAATGCAGTAGACAAACTAAACTAATTACAAAGGTTAGGTTAAAAGCACGGAAAGAGATATTCTGTTCAGTGGAGATTAAAAAGTGAGACGATAGATACTTAGGATATGATGCAACATGACGTTAGTCACGCAGTCCTTGCATGAAGACAACCGATAAAGGTTCTGGCCTGGTTTCTCCTCCGCTTAGTTGGTAGTTGATGGTGAGTTAGATCATTCCACACTATCGTGGCTGACCTGGTACACATGGTGTTAAATTTTAACCCTACACCCCGTCACAGAACAAAGACAGAACACAAGTATACGTGTGTGACATTCTGTGATGGGATGCAGAGTTGGTAAATCAACACCGTGGGACAGGATGGTACGAATAGGTCCCAGGGTGATACTGTTACTCAGACTAATGAAAGTTGAACCAATGTAGTATACAGTGTGCAGTATAAAAATACAGTATGTTAGATATTAGAGGATTAGGAGGCCCCGGCAAAGCTGGATAGGCACATCTTCCAGCCGAATATTGTTCACCAAACAGAAAGAAGCCATTCATAAGGATTAGAGAGGTATGGCATAGACAGTCTACTTAATTCTAAGAGAAGAAAAAATCCCTACAAACAAATCTAGATCCGGGTCTGGTCTACGCAGCACCTTGAGAGAATTCATACTCAATACAGGGAAAGTCTACATCAGGGTCATTCGAGGGTCTACCCCAGCACAAATCTGAGATGCCAAGTAACAACCCTCCAGGAGATACAACACTCCTCCAACTCCAAGATACAACACTCAGGGCAACCCTGCCAGAGATACAACACTAGGGCAACCCTGCCAGGAGATACAACACTCCTCCAGGGTAACCCTGCCAGGAGATACACCACTCCTCCAGGGCAACCCTGCCAGGAGATACAACACTCCTCCAGCCCAGGAGATACAACACTCCTGCAGGGCAACCCTGCCAGGAGATACAACACTCCTCCAGGGCAACCCTGCCAGGAGATACAACACTCCTCCAGGGCAACCCTTCCAGGAGATACAACACTCCTCCAGGGCAACCCTGCCAGGAGATACAACACTCCTCCAGGGCAACCCTTCCAGGAGATACAACACTCCTCCAGGGCAACCCTGCCAGGAGATACAACACTCCTCCAGGGCAACCCTGCCAGGAGATACAACACTCCTCCAGGGCAACCCTTCCAGGAGATACAACACTCCTCCAGGGCAACCCTTCCAGGAGATACAACACTCCTCCAGGGCAACCCTGCCAGGAGATACACCACTCCTCCAGGGCAACCCTGCCAGGAGATACACCACTCCTCCAGAGCAACCCTGCCAAGAGATACACCACTCCTCCAGGGAAACCCAGCCAGGAGATAAACCACTCTTCCAGGATAGAGGTCAGACTAACTGATCAACTGTGTTCAGGCTCAGTGGTGTCAATCAACCTCCCAATACAGATGAGAAGAAACGTAAGATGACAGGGAAACCCGTGACACTGGATAGCCAAAGGACTTAATTGAACAGCTTTTGTATCCAATTTCGAGCTCTGGACTAGTAAAACCTTGTCAGAGGGCCAACTAGGCCATCCATGACAATGGGTTCCCCTCACTGAACAAATTTAGAAAGAGAAAATTGTGTACCAGTATCTTTACTTTGCAATCGTTAATCCTGAAATTGATAAGTTGACCAAAAAGTTTAAAAGTAAATTACAATTGGAAGTCTTCTTTTTATATTTTCGATTGAAAGGTTGTGTTTTATTTTCCGCTACTTGAAACCGAGCACAAATCAACTTTGTCGATCTTAAAACCGTAATAGAACGAAACAGACTGGGAAATGAACTAATAAAACCACCGATGTCATTTCATTGGGGATGAATGAACGTTGTAACAATCGGCCATAAATGGAACATATGGTGGTAGAAAATCGATGCGAGGTGGCTGGGGGAGGGGGTGGAAGCGTTAGGGGGTGGGGATATGGTGCTTCTCAGTCGTCCGTGAGGTTGCGATCTGGTGCCATCCAACCACAGTGCTGTGGTGAGTATTATACCTCACTATAGTGTGCGGTCAACCCACTTCGCTACCTACTATCCAAACTCTCGCAAATATTATACTAATTTTTTTTGAAAACAAATTAGAAATATTAGTAATTTCGTACTTTAAAGTAGGGTTTAAATTAAATATGGAACATATTTTCCGTCGATAGATACGTAAATTATTTTTTTTACTTAAAAAACATATTATATAGTTGTTGAGGATTGCATGTTTTGTTTTAATTAATACTGTCTCTTTCTTCGGTTTTTACAAAACCCTTTTATACCCTAAACAAATGGTAAGGTAATACCATTTGTACATTTCGTACCGTTTATAAAGTTGTGAATGTATATTTCATCATATTTCTTTATAATTCCAAAAAAGCAATAAATTTCTTTAATAGAATGTGACGTTCATCTGAGCAACAAAAGAAACTTAAAGTTGTGACGCACATTACCCGGTGAATGTATTTCTCTACACAATGAAATAACACTATCTCAAATTTTCATGCATATTTATTATAAAAGGATTTTAACCTAGTATTATGGAATAGAAATGTTCGATGCACGTTGAAAGTTTTCAAAACTCAAGAGAATGATTGAAATTGATGATCCTGAAATATTCAACTACCAATGAAGCGGGTCACATAAAATCAAAGTAATCTTTTCAAACTTCAGATTACAAGTTGTATGGCAGGTAAGAAGGTAGGGAGGTGGAATTAAATTTCCGCCCAACAGCCACGGTTTTGTGAAATATAGCTTTGCTTCCGGACGGCGTTCATCGTAAGATTCAAGTTTGCTTGGTTGACTATTAAAAATATTGTATAGTGTGTATGACTGATTGTAAGAGAAGTAAATCGAAATGTACAAAAAATATTCGAAGTTATGTTTTTCAAAGTATTGTTGTTAGCAAATTCGTGTGTTTGAACAATATAATAAACTTAAACTTGTGAACATGTTGGCTGATTTATTAAAATTGAACACCTTAAAAAAGGACAGGGCTTCTATTTATCGAACAACTTAAGTTAACTTGAAAAACTTGTACAAGTATTATTGAGTAATATTATTTTCTGAATAAAGTAGTATGTTTCTTTGTTAATAACGGAAACTTATAAGGTAGTTCGATAAAGGAAAATTATTGTACTAGATTAAATATGTGCACCTTTTAATTTACCCATTTCCCCTAAAAAATCGCATTTTAGCCCTTCAAATACAACCTGAAGATTTTTTATCTAAAAATAAAACATTCGTGCGTTTAAAAGAAGCGATGTTGTAGACAAATATCAATGTACAACATTGCTAACTTTAACATAGTTACGAAAAAGTAATTAAAATATGTCATGATTAGTTTATATTCTGTATTATATGAATAAATTCCCACAGATCTTATTATTCAGAAAGGAAAGTTAGAGATGGTTGCTAGAGGTGAAGGCTGGATAAGATAATTTACAGTATTAGCTTGAAACTAAACAAAAAACTAATAAGGGAAATAATTTTACAGAAATAAAGGTATTTTTCAGAAACTACTTTATTTTACAGAATCAAGGGGATAATTCGTTTCACTCTGAAAAAATCTTAAAACTTGTTTACAAGTATATTAAAATTTACGACAAAACTATTGTACAACCATAGAACATATTTTAAGCAACTAATATTTTAAACTATTAGGGTTTAATTTTATAATGATAAATTTCCTATTAAATTTTTCCACCTCACGTAGCTCTGCTTTAAAAATTTTAATTTGTCTATTATCCTACCATCGCACATATTCAGCGATACAGAAAGTTGATGTCGTATAGAATACTAACCATAGTCACAGCTTGGCAAGGAAATAGAAATATTCACTATGCATATCAATTGAAACAATAAAGTTTGAATATCATATTTAAACAGTAAAGCACATTTTCAGCAACAGTAGAAGCCCTTTTTATCCCCACGTTTCAGGTTTGTGCAAGACTCGTCCATGGCTATAAAAGAGGAAAAATACACGTTATTTGTTTCGTAAAATCAAACCTTAATTGCCCATCACCGTGGGATATTTCAATTTTCAACAGACGTCACCTCCACTATCCTGACGTCACTCACTTCCCACAGAAATAATTGAGATTTTTATTCCAACCATACATGTATAGAAAATATATTTTTTAATATTAATTGAAACATAAAGAAAACAAAAAAATACACTAAAGAGAAATACAAAATTGCAACGTGTTAAAATCGATTTTTTCAAAGGCTATAGATTAGCTACTAGCTGATTTTCCTGTATCCAGCATTAAATTTAAAATGTCAGATCAGTATTTTTCTGAATACTTGTAGATCCAGTAGAATATAAAATGCTCTTCAGACGTTCTACTTTGCCAGATTTAATCTTATTTCACAAATTCCTTATTTAACCTCGGCAGCCACTGATTCTCGTGATCCATAACAACATGAGCCACTATTCCTTGTTATTTCAATATAATCTCCTGATTCCCATGAATTTTCCCCACCAACCTTTGATTTTCGTGATTTAAGCACATAAGCCCATGATTTACCGCGAGATCCTCTGACTATGAGTCTGCTCACCAGCCCACGATGCTCGTGACCTAACCACATGAGCCACTCTTCCCCGTGATTTACCATGCAATCCTCCGAGTTCCATTATTCTGCCACGCCAGCCTATGATTCTCGTGATTCAACCACATAAACCCATCATTTACCATTAGATCCGCTTATCACAACGGTTCTGCTCACCAGCCCCTGATGCTCGTGACCTAACGACATGAGCCACTCTTCCCCGTGATTTACCATGCAATCCTCCGAGTTCCATGATTTTTCCCCACCAGCCTTTGATTGTCGTGATTTAACCATATAAGCCCATGATTTACCGTGAGATCCTCTGATTATAATGAGTCTGCTCACCAGCCCACGATGCTCGTGACCTAACCACATGAGCCACTCTTCCCCGTGATTTACCATGCAATCCTCCGAGTTCCATGATTCTGCCACGCCAGCCTCTGATTCTCGTGATTTAACCACATAAGCCCATGATTTACCATGAGATCCTCTTATCACAACGGTTCTGCTCACCAGCCCCTGATGCTCGTGACCTAACGACATGAGCCACTCTTCCCCGTGATTTACCATGCAATCCTCCGAGTTCCATGATTTTTCCCCACCAGCCTTTGATTGTCGTGATTTAACCACATAAGCCCATGATTTACCGTGAGATCCTCTGATTATAATGGGTCTGCTCACCAGCCCCTGATGCTCGTGACCTAACGACATGAGCCACTCTTCCCCGTGATTTGCCATGCAATCCTCCGAGTTCCATGATTCTGCCACGCCAGCCTCTGATTCTCGTGATTTAACCACATAAGCCCATGATTTACCATGAGATCCTCCTATCACAACGGTTCTGCTCACCAGCCCCTGATGCTCGTGACCTAACGACATGAGCCACTCTTCCCCGTAATTTGAACTGCGATCCTCCGAGTTCCATGATTCTGCCACGCCAGCCTCTGATTCTCGTGATTTAACCTAAGATGATTTATGAGATCCTTATTACAATACCAGGATGCTCGTGATAACGACATGAGACTCTTTGATTACTCAATCCTAGTTATGATTTTTGCCTGATTGTCGTGATTTAACATAAATGATTTGAGATTTATATGGTTGCTCACCAAGATTTGCAACCACTAACTCTTCTGATGTTATTTTGATTCTGAGAGTTGATTCTCGTGATTTAACACTAAAAACTGATTTATCAAACTTTGTATATTTTACGACAAAACTTGTAATTTACTGCGATCCTTTTGATAATATTCTCCTTATTGTTTTTTTGACTGATCCAACACTTCACACCTGATTGTTCTTACATAGCACAGTGATTACTTGGCACAGATTTAGAAGTACTTAAGCGTTTGTCACCGTTTGCTCTATTCCTATGTATATTCATTCAAATAACCATAACCTTCTTGTAAGGTTTAAAAACATTGTATACGTATATAATTCAGTAGCAAATAACTGATTTGTTGTTTTCATATGAGAATTTTACATACTGTTACATTTTCCGTATCCGCTAGTATAACTGATCATATTACTTTCTAGAGTTATCTAGTTTGTTGATTACATAACACTTCAACCAATATTGTAACCAGTTAACAGTAGACCATACATATATTTATAAAGAAAAGGAACTGTGTCTTGTCATTAGAGCACACAGATAGTTTTTTTGAGCGTAATTTTTACTGTTTAGTTTTCAGTATATTTCATTCAAAAGACTCTTGGAATACTCATTAAAAATAACAATCATCATATTTTAAAGTAACGATGTACTGGCAAAACACTTTTAATTTCAACAGGAATTTTTGATAATGTTGTTGTCATATGAAACTTACATAGCCTAATTCACCGTAATCAGTGAAGTGTCATGACTATCAGGTCTTATCACGGCTCTCGCATGCGGCTACGGCAAACGTATTGATCCACGGCAACATGTAGATTCGGCTGCTAATATATCATATCGATGTCATACGTCCTTTTGACGCCTCAGTTCAACTTCTCGCTTTAGCGTGTGTACCTAGTTGTATTGAGTTGGATATATTGTCTAATGTACACATTTTTAACGTTGATGGATCTGGTTATAAAAAATGCTCTTTATTTTTAGATAATTTAATTTTCTGATTTTCCACTCTTTTAATTTCTCAGTTTCTAATTTGTAGACTAATATCAGAAATTTATAATTTATTACCTACATTTTTTCGTGGATGGGTAATTTATTTTCTTACAGATTTTTTACAGACATTATTTTCTAAATTAGGTAGACAAGTTGATATTTCATATATTTTTTCAAAACATTTCTCTAAACTTAACTCTGCAGATAAAGAAGAATAGCCACTCATTTGAACAATCCTCCTCATTCATAGTTACAATGGCCTATGAATGTATAAATACCATAAACTGTTGGATTAGAATGAAAATACCATGAATAATGTGCTTTATAAATTTCATTTTATATCTTATTGAGTCGTTATGTTTATGAATTACAATAATAAAATATAGGTTACGTTGCCAACTTAAATGACTTTACGGTTGAGGTAAATGGACATAGAGTGTAAATGGTTAGGTGTATAAATAATTCAGTACAAATAAACAGTGTGAATAAAAATATTTTAAATTTAGATTTCCTGTGCTTTATAATAATTGGACATCCGGTTAGGAACAATTAAGCTATTGACTGTTATGTCCATGTCGGAGAATTGGCGGGAAAAATTATATTAATTCAAAATATGAATCTAAAATATAGTGATAACCTCTATACATCCATATAAAAAATAAGAAATTCGGATATGATAGGCTTAAAATATGGTTAACTATATTTTCATATCAGGATAACTATCATGAACATGTCATAATTTAATGTAAAAAAATTCTTGTAACCATTAATTTGTTATTAAAAAAATATTTTCACATCCAATCGTTAATACTTTTGTTAAATTATGACATTTAACTAGACTACCTAAGTTTATGATTGAAATCATATGCATTTTACTTCATTTTAAAATTATTTAATGTTATACAATTCTCTTCAAGTTTTTCGATGATATTAACATTTCAGGTTTATATCGGAGGCACAGAGTGTAAGTGAAAACATTTTGGAAAAGCAGGTTTTTTTAAAGAAAAGATAGATATGTTTTAGGAATGAAAACTGATGAGGAAAAGTTTTCGTGATTTGAAAAAAATAAGTTTTACCCGAGATAGAGAAGTTTATCACAGAATGACACAATAATCACAAATGACGAATGAGAATGACTATATAATTAATTATAGTTGTACTTGTTTGAATTAACAATAGTTAATTCAAACAATCAAAAATTAACAATAGTTAATTCAAACAATCGTGTGGCATTACGTTGTAGGGGTGTAGATCGTTAAGAAAAAATGTACCTTCATTCAAAAACTTATAAGACAGAAAAGTAATTTTTAAAAGTGATTTGTAAAACAATTTTACTGATAAAAGGTTGACCTTAGTATTAACTATATATTACCACAATTTTCATTGTAATCAATGATAAGTATAAGAAAAGGTTCGTACAAGTATGACTCACAGTGTATAGTATGGGTATTATTGATCAATGATTAAACGAGTAACCACATTGGTTGCTACAATCCTACTTTCGAGGTCTTATCCTTTACAAATCAGAAATGTATCCTGTAGAATTATTAATGGTTCAATTTATTACAACCAAGTGTAACAACTGAGCCAAATCCTTAAAATATGTCAGCCATTATATCTGTTACAACGTCATAGCTTTAACTTAATTAAAGTAAAACCTTAAATACCAACTGCCAGGGCTTTTGAGGGGTATTTAAGAAAACGAGGTACCAGCGGCGATAGTCAAACGCTAGCCACCACAGCTGGTCATGATCTGACAGTCTACTAACTGATTATGAGTTTTTCTGGACATTTGAAAGAGAATACTACATGTCTACTTTTCAACCTCTAATGTTACGGTAACATGAAACGGAAAGGAATTCTTAAAGATGACACAAGTGCGTCTGCCATTAAGAATTATTCTTTGAAATTTAATTTTACAAACTAGATCCCGAGAAATACAAATTGGACTGCAATTTTCAAACTAACTAAATAAAAGTGAGACACGAAAATATCTTTTATTTTCTAAAAAGGTGTTCTTCTGACTTCAGCACCCCAACTTTTGTGTCAACTGATATCTTATATATCTGATATCTGATATCTTTATGGATTGTTTCCTGAGTATTTTAATGGAAAACTCATATCTGCCTGTTTCGATTTTCTCATGATGACTTATAAAAGCTCAGAAATTATACAAGTATTGAAGAAGAAGCCTTAGAAATCACATGAACATGTGACAGAGCTTTGAATTATATAATCGGTTGAAGCAGACCACGAGCGACTTGTGAAAATATACTCACCTAACAAATTAAATTTTACAGCGAATGAAATTTCTCATGGTGGTTAACAAAAATTCAGAAACGTGTATGCTTGCAAAACAGATTGGTCCTGCAGGTTAACTACAACTAGATTTCAAGATTTCCAGCTCATAAAACAAACTATATACATAACACTGAAGAGGATTTAACGCTTTTGTCTGGAATGTGATTTGAAAAATACCTCAAACTGATGATGACAAATCAGCAGGCCGATCCAGCTAGAAGAGATTGTGTATGAATGATGTGTAAATATTTATGATTTGATATTTATGTGTGGATATCAATATGGAAATTTTGTGAGCCAACCCGGCACAATATTATCTTTCTAAGAATGTGATCCACGAGGAAATAGACTGCATCCAGATCCTACAAACAGGGGAATTTCTAGAGTCCCATTACGCAGTCTCTCAATATACACTTTTACCAAAGATTTTTAAAACTCGAGTTTAAAAAAACAGTGTCCCACCTGGCTGTACACCTGGGTGAATACTTCATATAGGCTTATATCTCTACATTATACCTCGATTACACCGGCTTCAATACTCTATATAGGCTTATATCTCTACATGATACCTTGCTTACACCAGCTTGAGTGCTCCATACAGTCTTATATGTTACCTCACTTACACTGGTTGAATACTTCATACAGGCTTACATCTCTTCATGATTTCTAGCTTACACCGGCTTAAATACTTCATAAAGGCTTATATCTCTACATGATACCCCCTATGGGGTGTATGTTTAGTGGTTTTCGTTTATACATAGTATTTTAAGGACAGTTGTATACAAATAAACAAATTTAAAGTAAGGGTAAAAGTCGTAGTTTTTGAGGGTTAAAGTTGTTTAAAAATATGTAAATTTTAAAATTAAATTTCCATTCAGAGAGCTTTTAACTCAGACCGTACCATTCCCTGTAAATTAATAAAAACCTTGACCTCATTTGAGGAAAATAGGGAACTTAAACCTGTTATTTTTATCTGTGATAGAAAGCTGTTAAAAAGATACCCCCTTAAAAAGCTACACACCTTTGAAAAATGATAAAACGATGACTACGATGTGTGGTGATATAGTTTTTGGTAAGTAAAAACAGCTATAAGTCAATGAAATTATCCAACGCTGACTTTATAAATTGAAAAATATATACAAGGTGCTTTGGGAATTTAGAGCTTTAAACACAACTCTGAACGAGTGACTGGTGCAGAGGTGGCAGCTTTGCATGGTTTGGACAGGACGAGAAGCTACAGAGTAGTTGTTGTATAAATACGAAATGTGTCACATGTACTTTTCTGATTGTAGATATTTGACAGTGAATAAAATTGTTCTCTTTTATTTAAATATTTTGGTTTAATTCACTAGTATATAATTGAACACTAACCATACGGTCTAGGATAGTGTATAGTGACGTAGATATGAGGAAACGAAACGAACAAATGCAACATACAACAGAAACATGGTCATGTAAACATTTAACTAAACTTCTGCATCGAAATCAAATGATATAGTCTCCGTGTTGTTTACTAAATGGATAAATAAATTTTCAGTCTGTCACTGTATTTTCCTCACGTCGGTTTGTTTACATGTCTCTCTGTAAAAATCCATCATACCTGTCATTGCCATACTTGTAGCTCTAAACCATTTATTTACCATTGTACCAGGCACAGGCGTTAATAGAGAAAAATATACATTTTATGGATTGCCTCTTTTATATTCATACATTCCACCTAAATTCGTGAATTTTTCTACTTCGAATTGATGGAAATTTAAGAGTTCGACTGAATAAAAAGATTAACTTCCCCATTTCAATTTAAATGACGCCCTTCCAACCCAAAACAGCCAAACGGATAACTATGCCATTCACAAGATGATGTTATATATATCTGAAGCTAAAACTAGCAACATTTTTATCGCCATGTTTTATTTAATACTGATATTTTGTCAGTTGAAAATCATTCATTTATGTCAGACGAATTGGCAATATTCGTCGGACAGAAATGAAATTGTCCGTAAAAAAATAATTTTAAAAATTGGAAAAAAATGTTTGGAGTCACCCCGAGTGCTATATCTATCTCTCATAACATAATGAAACCTAAAGTGAAACATGAGCTCCAGGCGTCATCAGAGAAAATAAAAGGAAACTCGGAGACTGTAACAAGACGGAAGAGAATACAAAGAAACTCACGAACATATCCAGTTTACACTAAAAATATCTGAAGGAAAATGTCAAGGCGGAAAGAGGGTAGTTGTTATGTTTCACTTCAAACAATCGTGACAGCACTTTGAGCACGGTCGCTGGGTGATACAGTGTGGGTGTGAATTCTGGTAGGATAACTCAGAATGAGCAAAAATATGTTATTGAAATCGTGGGAAGGTTATGTATATGAAAGAGTATTTGGGGCCTTTGTAGGGGCAGCAAGGGCGTTCTCTACCTCCTACACTATGCACAATTTCGCAAAAACAATAGTAACTTTAAAAATGCAAATTATGGAGGTTATTTATGGTATCTTCGGTAACGCCTTAACACATAAATGAAAAAAAAATATTTTAAGTAAAAAACAAATGTTCGATTTCGTAGCAAAATGTGTTAAATTTACTAGAGAATTATATATAGAATCAGTTAAAACACAATTCGAGCAATGAGTTGAGATTCACTATTGCGTATATTCAATGGACAGTTGATAAATGATAGGAATTTAGCTTAAATAACTACTGAGAAAACATTTTGACAACATCTTGACAACATCTTTACTGAGGTACATTTAACGTAAAAAATAGAGATTTCAGAAAAACGAGTTTAATCTTGCATGAAATGGTAGTTAGTACATATATGTCTAAAAATTAAAAGGCCCCGATTTAATATAAATGAGTAAATGGATTTATTTTACTAAAAAAATTAAATTAAGTTTTTGTTTTATAAATAAAAAAGTTTAGTCATCGATAAAAACATGCTATGTTTTATCTTAAAATAGGACCTTACGTGATATATGTTTTGTGATCAGAATGTGACCAGGAATAATACTAATATATAAAAAAGTATTTGCTATTTCTTTTAATTTTTGATATACTGAACCTACGTAATGAAGATTTTTATTTATTCATTTGTAATTGTTATTTTTTGTATATAGCCTATAAGTTATTAATTGTAACCTTTTACCCATTTCCCTTACTCCAAAATTAAAATATAACACCATGAATAAAACCAAATTAAAAATATATAAAATTATTAATACGCTTTCTTGCCAAGTTTCTTCAAGTCGCCTTTACTATTTTCACTATATTTCCTCATGGAAGACATTCAAAAGTTTATAAATTTCCATTACTATTTTAATGCAATTGATTCGTTCTTGATAATTGCTAACTTATTTACTTATGCACTATGAGTTGATTAAATTGATTTAAATCTTATCATGAGCAGGTAAAGCTTTATAGTTTCGAGTACAGCGTTAGGAAAACTGTGACGTACCTGCAGAAGTATTGAATGGTTTAAGTCAAATCTGACAATCACTTTTTAAGCCTACTCAGAAAGAATTAACACATATTTTTGGAGAGTATGACCACTTTTTTACTTGCGCTACACCCCTACGTATGAGATTATAGATATTTGGAAAAATTCGAAAACGTTGGAACGCATGCATTGCGTTTTAACGGCCTTGGTTGACTAACATAATTAGCAGTCTAATACTAGTTATGTTAGTCAACAACCTGTAGAATCCACTGTCCAGGGATATTACACTATCTTTCAGGTCCTCTAAAAGAGAACCCTTTTGCATTGAGCTAAACAGCTCTGCAAAGGCCAAAAGTTGTGAGTTCAGCATTGCAAGGTTGCCGATTGTGTTAAGAAGGAGAATTCTATTTAAGTATTGATCCCGTCTACTTAAGTTATTGATGATAAAATGACGAGTATACAAAACGGAACAAATATTTCTGAAGAATGAGGTTGGTCTTGAAAAAGACAGTTGTCAACCACATGTGGTTAGATGTGGTTGGTAAGTGACTAAGATGGGAGATTAACTCAGTTAAAGGTCCAGCTACGTCATTTTGGAAAGGTTAGTCAGTGGCATTTGACTACCTTTGTCCGGGGTACCCCTGATTGCTCATGTGATTTTCAGTAGGAATTTCATAAAGGAAACACAGCATTACACAGGTATTACCTTAATCATAATCCTGGGACCAAGGTTTTTTTCATTTTGAGTACACCAGATCCAAAAAACACTGCTTGTTCGACCCTCTATATGTTTATATCTTCGTATATTTGTGTGTGTGTGTGTGTGTGTGTGTGTGTGTGTGTGTGTGTGTGTGTGTGTCCATAAGTAAGATAACTTGCATAAAAACTATAATCTCTATGAAATTTGGTACAGAAATGTATATCCAGCCAAATTGGTGTATCCAAAGAGGAGTTTAGAAGGCAGTCGACTCAGCCAAATTACCCAGTAAAGTATTCGATGTCGCGTGCAAATTAGCTGTTTGATTTACATTCACCGACATTCATGGGTTTGTGTTATTTCGTTATTTTCACCTTCTATTATATAAAAGGTGTCCATGGAAAACATTTCAGGACTTCGGTGAGTGATTAGGTACATTAAAAGGAGAAAAAGGTTCCAATGGAGGTATGGCCTAAAACGCTTATTTTCTGAGATATCCGCCATTTTGTATTTTCAGAAAATACTTTTTATTGAAAACATTTTTAACAGACTATTTTCAAATTCGGTATGTGTTTTATACTAGTAGACTACTATTATTAAAAAATAACTAGTATTATCCAAGTTCAAAATTGAAAATGGAGGTCATTTAAAATTTTAAAACTGAAAACGATAAAAAATATAATGGCCGCCGTTTTGGATCTTGAGCTTGGATCATGCCAGCTATTTTAAAAAATAGTAGTCTACTAGTGTAAAAATGTTTGAAATAAAAAATATTTTCTGAAAAATACAAAATGGCGGATATCTGAGAAAATAAGCGTTTTAGACCATACCTCCACTGGAACTTTTTTCTTCCTTTTAATGTACCTAATCACTCACCGAAGTCCTGAAACGTTTTTCATGGACACTCTGTATAATCCAGAAATATCCCATTTTGAGAAGAGAACATTATTTTTAAATATATGAAAAAGTAACTTATTTACTGATAATATACATTTGAACAGTTTTTTTTCAAATTTTAAACTATTTACAATACTTTAAACGCTTTATTTTAACATTTTTGCCTATACGACTTAAACATTTTTGCTTCTACTATGGGAAATTCTGTAACACACTCAATTAAGACACACACTCGGCTAGGGTTCGCCATTTGTTTTATTTTACAAATATGTCTTTAAATTATCACTATGGTGCTTTAATATCAAAAATAAATAAATAATTTGGATGTTTTTTTATTCATATTCCAACTATTCTCAGTTGAGACTCTCTTATAGGGCCGCTCAAACTGATGAAGCACTTCGCCTCAATTATGTGGATTTGGGATCTATCCACAAGAGGAGCGTGGAGCATGGGATTAAGCTTAACCTAGATAATTGTCTTGCAAAATTGAAATAGTAACAAGTACTTACCTTCCTCACAGTCCACTAGTGTATCTATGGAGGGGAAGCTTTGAAGGTGGTCGACTCAGCCAAATTACTCAAGTAGTATATTTATAGGAGGGTGGTGCTAGAGGAGACTTTTTTGTCCACACCTAAAACTTAGGGATTGGAACGAAAACGCGCAAAATAAAAAAAGTATCAAATCCTGCACACAATATGTTATCAATTCAAAAATTACTTATGCTTGTTAAATTTACATCATTTGATGTGATTTCACATTCAGAGTAAGTATGTACTTTTAGATGAAGATGTGAAATGGACATGTGAAGATGTGAAACTTCTGTGAAATTACAGAATTTCTTCTGAATTTGAAATTACATTCACAGTTTACTCACAATTTTACAGGAAATGTGAAACTACATAATTGCTCTGAATGTGGAATTACATTCACAGTTTACTCACAGTTTAACAGGAGATGTGAAACATAATTAAATAATTACGTAATTACATAAAATATATAATTATATAATGAATAAGTATTAATTTTTGAATGGATAAGATTTTGAGTGCAGGACTTACTTGTGTCAATTCGCGCTCGTTCTTTGGAACCACAATCCCATAGGTTTGATATGGACAAAAAATATACTACTCATAATGTATATTTTTGGTATGGACAAAAATGTCTCCTCCACGCCACCCTCCTTTAAATATACTACTTACTCAGTGAAGTATTCGATTATTGCCTCATCTTTCTGGAATGTGTGTTGTATGCAAAACAGCCGTTTCATCTTTATGAGTGCTGTACAGGAATTTGTTTACATGCAGATTTTCTCATGACCAGTTTCGGTGATCGTGCAGTCAATGACAAAGTAATACGGTGTCCGTTCAATAATTCAATTTTAAATTTTACATAGTGACACCTTTTTATTTTGTTACAATTAATAAATATTTCATGTAGCCATTTTATACATGATACTATTGTGTGTATTTAGCGCCACTTCGTATAGTAAACAACCGATTATTGACAATAGATCTATCATGTGTGATATGCAAAACAGCCGTTTCATCTTTATGAGTGCTGTACAGGAATTATTTTCTGAAAGAGATTTGCATCATTGACAAAAATGTCCGTTCATATCATATTTTAATCAATTTATACATAGACAACCTTTGATATTACATTACATAATACATATGTATAAATAGCGCACTTTAAAAAACTTGAGTAATGATCTGTCTCGTAGTATGCAACAAGATTAGTCCTTTTTCATCTGACATCCTTTCCCGCTTCTCGGGTGCCGGTTGAGGGAGTTCTGAAATTTGAGCATCGCCGCCTACGAAGATTTCTACATGCCGTAAATACGAGTATCACCATGAATTAGTTTAAGATAAATTGGGGAAAATGTTAGGGAGCAGTAGGAAACTGGAAATGTCACCAATTCAGTATTTCAGCACTTAGTAAGCTATGCATGGACTTGCACAAAGTCTATGTTTTAGTAAAATTCACAAGGAAAAATTTTCTTCATAGTAATTTTATGTTATACCAGCAAGATGCACAGATAGCTTAGCCTAGATATACAGGGTGTCCATGAAAAACGTTTCAGGACTTCGGTGAGTGATTAGGTACATTTAAAAGGAAGAAAAAAGCTCCAATAGAGGTATTGCCTAAAACGTTTATTTTCTCAGATATCCGCCATTTTGTATTTTTCACACCATTTTGTATATTCAAACATTTTTTAACGGATTATTTTGAAATTTGGTATGTGTTTTACACTATTCGATTAGTATTATTAAAAAATAACTAGCATGATCCAAGGTCAAAATCCAAAATGGCGGCCATTTAAAATTTTAAAACTTAAATACTTTGTTAACGGTAAAATTTAAAATGGCCGCCATTTTGGATTTTGAGCTTGGATCATGCTAGTTATTTTTTTAATAATACTAATCTACTAGTGTAAAACACATACCAAATTTCAAAATAATCCGTTAAAAAGGTTTGAATTAGAAAATATTTTGCGAAAAATACAAAATGGCGTATATCTGAGAGAATACCTCAAATGAAACTTTTTCTTCCTTTTAATGTACCCAATCACTCACCCAAGTCCTGAAACGTTTTTCATTGACACCTTGTATATCCAATTTTCCCGCCATCAAAGCTGGCTTGTTTTGGGGATTCTCAATACTTTCCATTTAGCAGTCGCTTGTACCATTTTACCATTTTAAAGTACCATATTAAAGTAAGTAGACCTAGTATCATTTTAAAGTAAACTATAGTGCAGTACCCATCATTCACGTAAATTAACACCAAGCACACAATTCGGTTTCCAGAACTTACATCAAGCCATGCACACAGCATCACACATATTTAATACAGCATACAGCTTCCACTCACTACATTAGTATACTTCATTAGTATACCTATTGCAGTGTATGGGGTATACACTATCAATCTCCGAATAGGTCCCAAATAGACAATATACAATATCTTTATTCATTTAGAGGTATAGAGTATAACCAGTAAAGCATTCGAACAGCGTCACAGTTACATTAATTCATCATTAAAATAATAATAAAGAAGTAGATAATAATATGTATATTTTAAACAGGAGGGAGGTGAAAAATTCATCTATTTTATACAGAGCTTTGTCCGTGAGATGAGCTTTTAACTGTTTTTTTTTTAAATTTCGTTCGATTATTTTCTATTTTAATTTGATCTGGAATAAAGTTTATAAATTTTTCCCCAACATATGAAGGCTTCTTTTCATAGAATTTTAAACGGTGGCGGTTATTATGTAATAAATCTTTTTTCTTGTATTATACGTATGAGTGGATCGTACTGGATGGCCACTTTCTACTAAATTTTTGTGTTTAAAAACTAAAATAGCATCAAATATATACTGGCCATATACTGTGAGAATTTTGAACTGTTTGAAGTTTTCTTTGGCCGAATCATCATGTTTTAGCTGTAGCATTATTCTTACAGCTCGTTTTTGTTGTTTCAGTATGCAATCCAGATTATTTTTTGTTGTTGCACCAAATAGCCTAATACCGAAAGAAATATGAGAATGAATATAAGCAGAATAATTTTTTAACGTTGCCAAATCACAATAAAAGGACATTTTTGATAGGGTATAAATTCCCGAGTGAATATTTGTCAATATTCTGCTCACATGATCATTCCAGCTTAAATGCTGATCAATTTTTGGTCCAAGGAATTTTGTGCTTTTTTGTTCTATGAGCTGTGAATCATACATTATGATTGGATCAATATAATTTTTATTTTGTACTTTTTGAAAGTCATGATAGCATGTTAATGAATATTAGCATGCATTAACACATTATTCACCACAATTAGTAGCTTTGAATTTGTCCTGTAAGTCAATGTGTTTGTTGAAAAACGCTTCGAATCAAGCGAATTATTATTATTACTATAAAATCGTAAATGATTTCTAGTCTTATTTGTTAGCCAGATTAAATACCTATCCGAAGTGAACGTATACAGCCGTGTGTTCCTCTATCGTTGTTAGGTATGCCTTTTGTAGTTCAGCAGTATACGTTATAAACCCCACAGGCAAGGTTTTGCATACTTTATAACACCCTCCAGCTGGGCCACTGAACTTTAGATTGCCATTCTGTCCTCTTCACAACTTAAAGGTAAATTCTTCAGACGTCAACTTTTCTGTGCTTAAAACTAGGGTTTTAAAATAAAACTAACAATTTAGTATCATACAAAAATATTGATCTTTTAGGTTATGATGTGATTTGTTCATTTTTTAAACATTTAAGTAGGGAAGATTATAGTATTGAGTATATTTTTCAGTATTGAGTATTGGATTAATAATGAGTAAAATATAAATGAATAATTACCATTGATTTTGAACAATAATTGATCTAATTTACGAAGGTAAAATAATATTTAATCTACATATCCTCAAAGGATAAACACATCTCTTTGAATATTATTGAAGCGTGATAATCTTAAAATCTTTCATTATAGGATCTGGAGTGCATGTTACTTGTGATTGATAAAATCAAAATTGCTATCATAATTTCTTCTAAGTTATTTGTATTAATTTATTTATTTATTTCACTCACTCCAAATACCATTTTAAATTGATAATGAATGTAATGAATAATATATACTACATAATGAACGATATTCTAATGAATATAATGAATAATAATGAAAACCACCCAAAATTAGTATATGTTAATAAAGAGAAGTCCAATAAATGGTATTATTAGGTTGGACCTTTCTTTTTTGAAAAGCACGAAATAACACAAGCAATAGAAACGATTAACATTTCGAGAAGCGACAAGAAATGACCTTCATTAGCCGCAGCACGTTGTACAACTCCCTAGGCAGTGCAAAGGTCAACCACAGAAGTGGCAGTCCCTCCCGAAGCGCATAAGGTCTGGGTCTAACATGGTCAAGGTCGTCCAAGTGCCGACGTTTGGTGGGTCTGACAGGAATGTATCTATTTATTTACTGTCAACGGCATTCTCCATATTTACAAATAATGCACAGAAAAATATAATAATAATACATACAAACAAAAGTAATAAATACATGTTGAAAATGTAAGAGCTAAGGCTGAGAACATTCAATTCGCATTCTAAAATAACATAACAATTGTCAGTAATATGATAACAATCCTAAAGCACTACAGTGGTAACATACTAAGTGTACGATACATGCAAATAATAAACATGCAAAGATATAATAATACACATGATAAAATGCGGTCGCAGGTAAAGTATAAATTAACAAGCAATAAAGATATGCAAAATGAAACAAGGGTACAGAATTCATGAATTTACAAGATAATGTGAGTTTCCTTCTTTTTTAAAATAGCAGGAAGATCATCAAAAACTTTCTTCAAATGCCAATAGTTATGCCTGTATGATGCACTATGCTAGGGAAACAAGTTGTCAGAATTGATTACAACTCTTGAGCATCAAACAGCCGCCTGTGACGTCACTTAAAGGTAGCTGGAGAGTGCTCATACAAGTTGACAACCACTAAACTCTCCCTTCCAGTCTTCAACATCCTAGAGATCTCGTGATTGAAGGCGTAATTTGTGGGCTAGAACTTGATGTTAAAGGCAGTCTAGGATCTTGTGTTAAGGCGAAAATCCACTTCGTTCAGCAGCGCAGTACAGTCAATAATACCGTTGACCAGTTTGTGAACGAAAATGATGTCCGTGAACCTGCGTCTTGGAGAGCTAAAGTGTCTGTAAATCAAATGCCTTCTCCAACTCCTCGGCAGGAACATCGTGATAACGGAGCCCAGGTTTATGCCCAAGAAGCCTCAATCTTGATATCCCGAGATGTAGGTTGATGTTTACCTCCAAACGGTTCCCTGACATGGCTTTCAGGATGTATAACAGACTTCCTAATGAAGTGAGGTTATTGGAGAAGACCCGTTTTGAGCGATCTCTGACTCGATGGCTGAAGAAAATGGCATTTTACTCCGTCGACTAGTTTCTCTCTAAGCACCTCACCTCCTTGCAGACCGCCTGTGCCAACTAAGTTCGTTTTAAATTTCAACTTTAAGTTTTTTATTGTTTTAAATAAATTGACGCGAACAATCCAAGATTACTTGGTAAAAGTTCTAGAGAGAATATTCAAGATTCAAGAAGCCGGACGAACCTGTTTTGAATTCGGTTGAGCATAGGAATGTGGAAATTGACTCTGAATAAGAATGAACAGAAAATTTGGTGGGTTGAGAAAAAACTAAGGGGAACTCTTTCAACCTCAATATTTTTATTATTGTTATATGATCAATTTAAGACGATTAACTAAACCACAATATAAAATATCCATCGGAGGGATCTTTTACTTTCAATTTGATTGACGATTTTCAATTTCATTTATATATAATTACAGTATTTGTTTTTTTACACTACGGTGTACCGATATGTTATGCAACATAATAATATACATTGTCGACATAGTGTGCACAGTTAAGTTAGGCTGGTTTATAATATTTTTATTCCATCATACGTGTCCTAGGTATCATTGGCCAACCTGCATTGAAATAATGTTGGATGATGTGAATAAGTAGATACGATTGTAGTGGTTAGCTGTGATCACCCAAAATGAAATTTAAAACATCAATTAAGTTAGTATTTATCATTAAATCCTTTAAAATATTCATTTGCAACATTTTAAATGGATTGAATGACAGTTTTATTGTATCATGTAGCGTAGTATCACCGTTCGTCAAAATTAATCACGGTCTTGATAAAATGGCTGAATGTTTGTTTTGACCTCGCAAGCGCACTTTGAAAAAGTTAATGAAATTTAAAACATCAATTAAGTTAGTATTTATCATTAAATCCTTTAAAATATTCATTTGCAACATTTTAAATGGATTGAATGACAGTTTTATTGTATCATGTAGCGTAGTATCACCGTTCGTCAAAATTAATCACGGTCTTGATAAAATGGCTGAATGTTTGTTTTGACCTCGCAAGCGCACTTTGAAAAAGTTAAAAGTAAGTTATCGTGTTTAAATCACCAAAAAGGGCCTTTCAGAGAGTTCTATTCAATTATTTGAAAAATCAAATAAATTTAAATTATTAAAAATTAAATAAATTATAATTAAAAATAAATTTATTGTCATAAAAACATGTAATATAGCCATGTAACAACATGTAATAACGTCAAAAATTACAATCCTAAAATAACAAAATAGGCCTATTGTTTTCTAACACCTATACTCTATAAGTTCCCTAGCTTTAAAAGCACAACAATCACGTAACAAGTTCCTAATCCTAATTTTAAAATGTAATCAATATATGTTATATGACAATGTAATATATTAAACAAAATAATCATTTGCAAAATTCTCTGGAACTGTTAATATTTTTTGAAAACTACATTGATTTGGACGGATATTAGTTGCAGTCTTGTAAAGTGATAATGTAGTATATCAAATCCTTTCCTTGAAAGTCTGTTTATAAAGACATTCAAGTTTTTCCTTTAGAAATTTTTACAAAAATGGAAAATATTCATTAAAGTAATATTATAACAAGTTACTTAAGCAATGTTTGCAGTGAGTTTTTTTTGTAATATCAAAAGTTTTCTTACATGATAAGAATGGTCCCACTCAACAATACCATAAACGACAAATGGATATGAATGTGGCCATAATACATAGCCTTCAGTAAATCTATAACTACAAAAAATATTTTTTTACCTTAAATATTCCTTTGGCAACCTGTTTACATAAGGATTCAAAATGGACACACCACTTAACATTTGGTTGTACAAGTAACCCTAAAAATTTAACACATATCCATCATTATGTCTACTAGATCTAAAACTAAACTCAAATTTTTGTTAGCGAATTTCCCATAGGGAAGAAGCTATTACCGTAGGTCTCATGGCAAGAGTTAAGCCCGAGACCATGTTATTTTTTCTTCTTTAGGTTAGAGCTAATTGTCGTTAAAAATTTATATATTATATATATAAAATTATATATATAAATTTTTTGTCTGTGAACACGATAACTTGTAAAAATGGTCGATCGAGACCAAATTTGGTAGAGTTGTATTCCATGAGGCTCGGACGAGTTCGTAATTCGGTCAATGGGAACGGGTAGTTTTTTTGTACCCCAAAATGGGGTATTTTTACCATGTAATTTTTAAAAGTTTATAACATTTACTATTTCAAACTTTATCTACCAATTTAGTTCTTAAAGTTTTTCTCTATCTCCAACGGTTACTGAGTTTAAAAAATCTAAAATCACAGTACGTTGTAAGCTCCAATGCTAATCTTATGTATAGGGAAAAATTAATATTTCCCATATTAATCAATATTTTTGGAAACTTGATATTTAGTCTTTTTGCAGATCTATCCTTTTATGCTTAAAAATCATTTTTATGTGTTATCATCACAAATTCATACTCTTTCCTTTAAATTAAAAATAGGCAAACTCCTTTATTTATAACAGATGTTGATGAGAGTTTTTTGTAAGATAAAAATTATTTATTGTAGAAATGACTTACTTTCAGTGTTCCTACAGCAGCAAAACCCTGAAACTTTTACATGTTAATTATTATCGAGAAAAAAACCTAATAATTTTTGTTTATTGGACAGATTTTTATCAACTGTAACATATTTTAATTATTTTATTATTGATTAATATCGCTGAGTACGCTCTAACTGCAAACTATTTGGGTTTTATTGTCATTTGAACTTGTCATTTTGAACTATAAGGGAATGCTGTAGTTATTCTACTAATAAATTTGTGGAAAGAAGACTCTCATTAGCTTAAACTGAACTTTAAGAAAGACCTTGAATAACCAAACCATCAACATACACATTTATGTTTACAATATTTTTCTATTGTATATGAAACCAGTATCTAATGTATGAGATAGCATTATGTTTGTAACGTATTTAGGGCCTAATATAGTAAAAAGATTGAATTTGAGAGAGTTTGTCGTTCTCCGTTTCTTTTACCTTTAAACGTTAATATCCAGTTTTAACTGTTTCGATGAAAACGCTGGAAACTACAAGTGAAACCGTGTGAAAAACTTACCGTACTTGATCAGTTTAAAATTCTTCTTTGATTTAGCCAGTGTGGTGGATACAAATTTAAGAAAATTAAAAACAAGAAGATAACAAGACAAAACATACCACAATTATACAATTGGGTGGGCGTGGCTGTTTTTAATTTGTAAAGAGAGAGGGAGAGATATATTAACTTTTGGAGTTAATATATACAGTGGTCCATTACCAAGACACGGTCAAACTATTGACCATGTATAGGCTTCATACCAGCTAAGATAAAGAATTTAAAAAAATGTTATGGCAAAGCATATATAACTTTTTAAGTTTGCCTAGGATCCCAATCCACTTCAAAATTATATAATTTTTAAATTATTTGGCCCTTGAATTCTTGAGTTTCTTGACTTATCGTACAGAATATTATAGGATTAGAGAAATGTATATCAATAAGTCAATAAAGATAAATTGATTAACGTAACAAAAAAACGTGTGAATTCAGACATTAGAGCGAGGTATAAAAACTTGCAGAGTCACATACAGGAACCAATCGGGCATCAGATGAACGCCATTTTGTCTCCAATGTCAGTTTCTTATTGGGCCTGCAAATAAACTCTATAGCCGGTTAAAACTGATCACCAATTCCACTATATTTATTTACTTATTCATTCTCAAAGGCAAAACCCAATTTTATAATAAATATCAATTATTTCTAAGAGAATAACTGGGCATTTGAAATATAAATTATTTCTCATACGATGATATGAAGCAAGCAAAAGATTAATAAAAAATAATCATAAGTTCTAATGAACTATACTGAGTAATAAGATATAAGCAGTAACATAGCTCTATCAATGAGCAAGGAAGCTCAACAGATGATAAATACGATATAAGCATAAATAAATAACAAAAATAACTCATAAACGAAATAAGATCAAATATAGCTAAATACTGTAAAATATAGTAACAATAAAACTTTACAAGATTATTAACGCAATAAGAATAATAGGAAAGATCATAAAATTAAATTATAGTGTAGAACCTTGCTACCGTAACCCTCAATAACAAGACTACCTCGATAGTGTGTATAATTTTTCAATACCGGTGAATTTATCATACAGTACGTCTATATTTCATATGAAAACCTCAATAGCTCGTATTAATTAAGTTAGTGAAATTTGCCGCATGAGAAATCTCTATAACATGTCCCATGAAATGGCCGACCATATTTCAAATAATTGACTAATAATAAACGAACTAAGCATATTACACATGAAAATAAGCCATATTTACCACCTAATAATAATAAATACACAGGCAATCATTCAAATAACAAAAAAGTATGACATGCCAGTATTCTTACGAATAAAATAAAATATAATATATAATCTATACAAATTGGAACAGTGTGAAAATCAATCTAAAATTCAATAATCAATCCACATGTGAAACCGTAATAATTAGTTAAAAATCCTTTTCATGAATAAGTAAAAATTATTCTGTCATTTTGCCGTATACATAACAATAGACAAGGTAATACTAATGATAATACTACAATAATAATAATACTAACACTACTAGGTAATAATAATACTAATACTAATAATAACACTACAAGGTAATAATACTACAAGCTACCTCCCCCATTGGACAATCTATATACGCAAAATAAACCATATTGACTAACCTAAATAGAGATATATAAATTCATAATTTGTAATTGAGCTGTACAACATAAGATATTCTAGAAATTTATAAGCAGAGTAGAACGGATTTTTAGTAACCATGAATAAACATTACTCTTAAATATATTAATTACATTAGCTAATTGAGTTGTTTCAAGGGAAAGCCTATAAAACATTTTTAAACCTAGCTGTGCTTAGCTAATGAGGGATTTGGACAACATGTGATATAAAATATCTATTTCGTTACTATTTCTAGTATTATGATCATGAATATTTTTTCTCATAGTCTGGTGTGTTATATTTTTGTGTGAGTTAAAATATTATTAAACTATAAATTTATAACTATAAGATATTGTATTTTAAATAAAAAGAGGTATACAGTGTTCAAATTTATGTGAATCTGTGATTGTTCTTATAATTTTTTCCATATGATTATAATTTATTCAAAAAATGACAATGTTGTAAAATGTGCAAAAATTATAAATAATCAGAAATTAATCCAGTATTGTTCATTGCTTGGCATTATTCATTCCTTCTCAATTAAGAGATTTGAAGAGGTTAGAGGGTTGTTTTTAAGTACCATTTTGAAATGAAGCCTCTACAGTGGCTCTCCGAACTTGAGCACTGCGTACCTACATTATTTGCAAGCCTGAGCTGCAATTAGGGTGGAAAATCTCTTGTTTACATTCGGTTGTGAGCAATCGAAGTGGTACTGTCGATCGAGGTTGATTGTTGATTGTGTAGTACGTACGAACATTCGATTTTTCATTGCTAATGGTTCGACGGCATGTCATTTAGATTTTTATTGCAGACATTTCCCATCAATAAAAGTTAAACTAATTTTCACGACGTTTCGGTATGTGGAATCTGATTCCGTCCTCAGGCGAGCTAGACCCTAAAACATGTAAAGATTGGTACAAAATCCAAAATAAGCTTGTATAAAGCTGACAAATGTTTACAACAGTAACACATACTTACATAATAATAGTTAACCAGACAAGACACAAAAACGTCTACTCGTTGCATGGGTCAAGTAGACATGGATTGTAGAATGCCAGTGGACGTGTCCAACACGCTTGGCAACACTAGCACTGGAAACAAAATGACCGCGCCAAAAACCTGAAATACAAATAAAATGCGTTAGTCAAATTTTGACTTCATAATTACCTAATGCCTCTTGCAATTTTTACTATTGTTTGACATACCATGAGAATTTTGTTTCGAATTTATGTTATTTATATTTATAGATATTTTGTTTCCCTATGCATTAGTTCTTTGACAAGAATTGGCGGCGATAATGAGCTGATTTCAATAGACGATTGACTGATTGGTGGGCCTGCTAGTTTTATGTACGTTTATAAACGTCAATTATTATTTTTATTTTGAAAAATAGGGTTCCCCGTGTATCTTGGTGTCTTCAAAATTCATTTGGTGATTTGGTGGAAGAGTATGACAGTAATTGAAATTCATCGGCAGATTACCTATGTTTACTGTGTAAACATTATGAATAAAAGAGAAAATACTCACAGTAGGTAATAGGTTGGTTTACTAGTCGTCTAAAGATGTCGTAGAATGCCACATACAAGAGCGGCCATTGGGCATTACAGATAATTTGACGAGTCGAGGAATGGTGACATTAAAGGGATTTCGACAATTTTTCCTTTAAACATTTTTTATAAATACAACTTATATTCTAAAATGATTTAATGTTATTATTATTTTAAACTTTTTTATTATGTTTTACTGTGTATATATGATGTTATGTCCGTGAAGTTTGTATGTATTCTATAACAAAAAGAGAGTTCTTGATTTTTTTGTTTTATATTAAACTTTAATGGGATTGATGTTATTAACAAATTATGTTATAGGCATAATTTAAAGCACTTATTATTTATACTAATAGAAACAGTTCATAGCCACGATTGAAAATATGCATTTGTTTAACTAATAATAAAAAATTAATAAAAAAATCACTCTGGTTTTGGCCCTTATTTTCTGTAACATATTAAACATTTTATTTCTGTTTAATATAAACATTTTTGAGGGTCTATAAGCTTCTCCATACAAAAGGCTTCACACACACGCATTTTTCCCATATTAATAGAGGCTTTATACCATGTCTGAAATCGGTATATATATTACCAATTTATTTTATATATCGATATATAATATAATTATATAAAATATTGGTTTTTAATTACTGTGTCTTCTTTTACCATTTAAAATGAATTGTTATGAAGTGATTTCAGCCTAAATTTTTTACAAATAACAGTCAAAATTACAAAAAAAAATATTTTTAGGAAGCAAAATATAAACAAAAACTTTTACTTTTTTTTTTGATGAAGCACAGTAGCACAACTTTAAAAACAGCATTCCTTTACTTGTTGGAATTTTGTATTATTTTAGCGTAGTTTTAGGAGTTGAAATTCTCTATGAATAGGAAATAAGGTTTATTTCTCGCTTGAGAAAGAAAATCATAATAAGAAAGTTTATCCACAAAGTAAGAGGAATGGTGAGGTTTTTACACAGGTCTCACTGTCCCAAGTTAAACAAATGAATCATTCATGAAGCGTGATTAGACCTAGAGCACACTTCACTATTATTCCGTCGTTACAATGAAGATAACAATGATACATTCTTAAGGGTTGACTAGAACTAAAACACACTTTGCGAGTATTCCGTTTTTACAATGAATATGACAAAATACATTTATGAAGCTGGAATAAACACACTTCAACACACTTTGATACTATTCCGTCGTTACAATGAAGATAACATTGATACATTCATGAAAAGTGATTAGACCTTCAACACACTTTGATATTATTCCGTCGTTACAATGAAGATAACATTGATACATTCATGAAAAGTGATTAGACCTTCAACACATTTTGATATTATTCCGTCGTTACAATGAAGATAACAATGATACATAAGATACATTGATACATTATCATAAGAGTTGACTAGAACTAAAACACACTTTACGAGTATCCGTTTTTACAATGAATACGACAAAGATACATTCAAGGAGCTGGTATAGACCTTCAACACACTTTGATATTATTCCGTCGTTACAATGAAGATAACAATGATACATTCATGAAAAGTGATTAGACCTTCAACACACTTTGATATTATTCCGTCGTTACAATGAAGATAACAATGATACATATTCCGTCGTTACAATGAAGATAACAATGATACATTCCCCCCCCCCCCCCCCCCCCCCCCCCCCCCCCCCCCCCCCCCCCCCCCCCCCCCCCCCCCCCCCCCCCCCCCCCCCCCCCCCCCCCCCCCCCCCCCCCCCCCCCCCCCTTTCATGAAAAGTGATTAGACCTTCAACACACTTTGATATTATTCCGTCTTTACAATGAAGATGGCAAAAATACATCCATGAAGCGTGATTAGACCTAGAACACTCTTCACTATTATTCCTTCATTACAACGAAAATAACAATGATACATTCATAAGGGTTGACTAGAACTAAAACACACTTTGCGAGTATTCTGTTTTTACAACGATGATAACAATGATACATTCATGATGCGTGATTAGACCTAGAACACACTTCGATATTAATCCATCGTTACAATGAAGACAACAATGACACATTCATGATGCGTGGTTAGACTGCAACACACTTTGCAATTATTCTGCATTTAAGAATAATATGGTTAGATCCATAATTCTTGGATGGTCATTGGTCCTAGGACTTAGATTACATGTGAGATAAAGGGGACATCATTTCTTTGTCCATATTTTGAAGAGAGCCAGCTTGGTTCTTTAATTCTTTCACCTCCATAAACCTCGCTTTTTTCAAAATAAATTTTACTTCCATTTTATTTTATTTCCATAGAGAAATTAAAATGGATGGCTTATAAATAACCTGGAGTTATTATGTCACTTAGAATTAAAAAGTTTAATTCGTATGGTTATTAAATAATAGATATTTAAAGTATAGTTAAAAAAAGTAACTGAGTATCCTTGAGAAACATTAAAAAAAGTGTTTCTCAAGGATACTCAGTTAATTTTTTAACTATACTTTATATAACAGTAATCCTTAAAAGTGAACCATATGGATCAAATTTAATACATATTTAACAGTTTTGGTCTCTGAAGAGCAATACCCCACCCCCGTTTGACCCTTAACCACATAAATGGTGTTACATTTTAAGTTGTGCATCAATATTTTTCTTAGAACTGAAATTTTATTGCATTT